>JANHFT010000646.1:260861-279682 GCA_032467955.1 Pseudoxenodon macrops | reverse complement strand
AGCAATAAAACATGTAATACAAAAATTAAAAAAACAAATTAAAAACAAATATTTATCTGGCCCTATTTAAGATCCCCCTTTTTTTATTAAAAAAGACTCACAAGTGTTCTCATACTCTATCCTCACACTTTTCCTCCCAGAGGAACTCACCCACTCCTCAGTCTTCCTCCCTCTTTGTGCAGGGAAAATATTAACTGAATCCGGATGATCATATCTTGGTTTAATAAACTAAGATATGACAAAAGCTTCTGTCTGCATGAGCAATTTCCTCACTGTTCCCTTTGAATTTGCCTGACTAGAAAATAATAGTCAATTGGTTTTAATCATAGCTTGCATGAAAGGAAAAAAATAGTCAAGACATTATTGTCTGAATAAAACCATGATCTGTAGGAAACAAGAGATACATTTTTCCTATTTAAAGTTCTCACTACTTTAGTAAAGAATTGTGAGCAAAACATTTTAAAGAAACAAAATTGTATTTTGTCATTTGTTGTTATATCAGTTCATTGTAAATTCATAGCAATAAGGTATTTCCTTTTCAGATTTGTAAATTACAATGAATTTGACCATAAAAATAAAATATATGGAGGGGGAGAGATCATCAGAATAATCTGACAGGTTATTCTTATATAATAATCTGATACATTATATGAAATAGGTTTGGGGAGGTGGGATTCAGCTGAGATGAATGAAAACCTCCACCATTGGATGGCAGTATAATTGCAGTTATTGACATTTTTCTGAGGTAGTATTCTGGTTTTCTATTTAATTTTTCAGGCATCCATCTACAAATTATGATGGATTCTAAAGTCATCTCAAGGCCTTTATGCAAAATGAGCAAAGACTTTGCTTTAATCCAAACAAGCGGAACAACAGAAATTAATATTGCTCTAAACTAGTGGAAACTGTTCTTCTAAAACTTGTTTTTTCCCCCTCAAACTATTATGGTTTTTAATCAGTGAATTTAAAAAAACGTCACTAACTATGAATTCAGGTATGTCCTTGTTTTCTCCGTATTCAGCTCACAACAATGCGTTAAAACCAACCTCATGATTGGTCCAAATGTTTGTTGAACTACCTCCTGTTTATACTCTTCACTAATTTCTGAAAATGAATTTGGCAATTAGAAAAAGTGAGAGATTGGCAACATTAGAGATGCAGTATGCAGAAGGGAGAAAAATGTTTCCTATCCCAAACTAATTTTTAATATGATTCATTTCTCCTGCTGGACCTCAGTAGCAAATGTGTCATTTGAGGTAATACACCCACTTGGTCTCCCAGAGAAATTAACTACTTAGTCCCTTCCAAGCTTTCATTCAAGAATGGCTAACAAGTAAGACAGAAGGAAAGAAAGAAAGAAAGCTTTATCCTAATTCACCTGGTCTTTCATCTGACCACTTTACTTTGTTATTTGCACTTCTTTTTGACCCGGACAAACTTACAAATACGTTTCTTGTCAAAATCACCATACACTTGAAATATTTAGCACTCCACACTCCATGCTAATGGGGAACATGTATTTCTAAAAAGGAAGTTTGAATATATAATATATAATTAAATAGCATATATAATTATTTTGCATCTCTTCTACAGAAAATTATTCTAACTGTAAATAGTTTTTTTAAACTAAAATAACTTGAAGTGTCCTGAAAACAAAATTGATTATCAGATATCTTTTTATATTTATTTAAAGATATTTCTTTATTTATTTCACTTTTTCAAACTAAACATTAAGTGTTAAGAGGAGAAAGGAATGCCCAGCACTTGGATCCAATTGTGTAATGGAAATGATGGAACTCTGTGTAACATTATTAAGTAGTCCCGTAGATGCTGCATAATCCTATAATTAATAAATAATGTCAATAAAGAGCCATATTAATGCTGACATCAGAATTAAAAGCTAGCTTTTAATGCAATTCAAACTGACTGTGAAAGCTTAAACTTAGTTGTTACATGAAGCCTTACGTTCATAGGAACTTTGTGCTCTTATCTAAAATGAGTAAGTAAAATTTAAATCCGTAACTTCTGCTTAATCTTCAATGTTTCTCTTCAAGTACAATAAAGTCTACACTGTGCAACTGATGGTACAATATATCTATATAAAATAGTGCTAGATGAAGATTTTGTGGGGAAACAATCTGGGAACTGCTTATTTTAATTGCTCTGCCATAGCAAGTTATTTTGGTTGTTCTGCATTGTTCCCCTAACCAACCCGTGGGCTTTGTCACTTAATTCCCATCAAATAATCTTTAAAATATCTGGCAATGATATGAAAAAACTACACAGTAACAGAGCATGGTATCTATCTGATAGAGGTGCATATATTATATATATTCACTTGTACATGAATACAGTATTAAATATTCTTCACGTTCTTTGTTAAGTATTATTCTACCCTATATATACATTTGGAAAGTCATTATTAAGCTTTTTTGTAGAATGCCACATGCCAATATAACAGATCTTTTCTGTTTCTTTGTTGTCCACAACCATAAAACTAAGCATTAACAAAATCAAATAACTACAAAAGTTACATTTTCCTATATAACCACTCTGTTAAAAAAAGTTTAATTGGTTCACTTAGTATATTAACAGAATATGTAAATAATCTGTGGTATGAATGCAATATCAGGCACCCCAATATTTTATTGATGAAAAACTACATAAAATTTGCATAACAAATAATTAAAAGAATAGTTTGAAATAATACAAGTAAATTCTTGGAGTACTTTTATGTATGCCGCTAGAATTGTTTTCATAACTATTTATTACAAATATGTGAAGTTATCCTAATAATAGCTACAATCTTATGACTTTAAACAACATTAAAAGAGTTTTGCATCAGAATTGAAAATATATTTGACAAGAACTAACCTTAAAGAAAGAAATCCACTCAAATCCCTTTGAAGACTGTGGCTGAATTTCATGCAAATCTTGGAAAAGTAGGTAGATAGCTAAGATATCAAGATACCATGTTTCTTTATTATACAAATCTAAAAGTAGGCAAAGCAGTGATACCTAACACTGATTTTTTTTTAAATAGAAACGAATCTGATGAAAAACTCTTCTTTTATGTTTGGCTTGAAAAAAAAGCCAAGCAAAATTAGACCTGGATGGGCATTGCTAAAAACTGAAATTTCTCCTCTGTTATAGAAGTCTAAGGTCTGAGCTGTCTTCATTGCATTAAACAAGTTTTGTTTTTATTAAAACTGGAAGAATATTTTCAAAAATTTCACAAATAAAGCCAATATATCAGATATACTTAATGATCATTTGCATGATTTGATTAAAAATATATAAATAATTAATTAATAATAAATAATTAAAGGTGAGCATAAATCATCCAATTTTGCATTTTTTTTTATTTTAGGAACTATTTTAGCTGATTATATTATAACCGCTATATTTTTTGGCTGTGTATTATAATTGTTCTGCAATATTCTTTTGTCGCTTAAAACAATCTCTATTAGCTTACAGCAATCGCTATATGAAACTATATCTGTGGTTAGAAATAAGATTTTAAAGGACACGATGAAATAAAAATATCTGATACTTTTTCCCAACCGAATTAGCCTAAAATAAGGGTAGCCAGGACTATTTCACAAGTTATAAAAGCTCTACTACCTATAAAGTCTTGGTAGACTAAGATCTCCCCATATCTCTGAAATTGTATTGGTTAAATTAATTCTCTAAGTATTAAATTTTAGCAGCTTTATCTGGACTAATGCTTGCCATCTTTTTCACCTACGAAGAGGCTACATTTTAATGGTAAGCCAGGCTATCTAAATCAAGATAAAATTCATTAGCATGTAATCTTCATAATCACCTGTACATCTAAATCTAGATTCGAATCAGATGCTCTCATGCATTAAACACATTCCAAAACATCCCGTAACGAGGTTTTTCCCGCAATCCACCCCATCTTGGCTCCCTCCCACACTTTTATTTTCCTTCCTTTATTTACACAAGAGGTACCTAAATAATTCACACTGCCTCCTTTTCAGGCTGAACATTCTTCTGTTGAAGCTTGCAATGAGCAATTGCAGTAAGCAGATGGACACATGAATGCAGCAGGTGGGGCAGATGGCAGACCGCCCTGTCTGACGCTGGCTGCCTTGGCTTGCACTGCCTTTTCCTTCCAGGTACATTATCGTCAGCGTAGCAGAAAGGGGCATGCAAGAAAGGAGAAGGAAAGGGGAAGAGAGAAAACTCTATGTACAAACCTACGGGATATGGTTAAATAAGCGACCAGCTGTTCGCTTGCATTTTCTAACCAAATTCCATTTTTTTAATCTCATGGAAGATTCTCATACGCCCCCCCCAATCCACTCACAGCCTTTTACTGACATATTTAGCAATAGAGTTATCACATAAGAAAGGGATAACTTAAAACCTTCACTAGCAGGGGGACAGCTGATGCTTTTGAACTAAAAAAGGCATGCTGTTGTTTCCAACCCTGAAGAGCATTTCTCCACTTACAAACTGCTCTGCATTCTGTGGTGTCAACGGATCGCTTAAAAAATGTACTGGGTTTCTGCCTGAAGCGCACCGCTTGTTAAGAGGCAAAACCCAAATCCCCACTGATTTCAATAATAGGGGATTCACCGAACTTCCACACTCAAGATACATAGAAAGGAAATGCTGTTAACAATGCGATTTTTAAAATCTGAAAATGCAGGCAATACATTCAAAATGTGCTGTAGTAACAACAGCACATAATGCAAGTGCATATAGCTTTCTCAGTATTGTCATCAAGTCTTTTTAATCTGATTTTGCTCGTGATATACTTCTGACTCATACCCAAAAGGTGGCATCAAAAATTTACTTCAAATCCCATTTATGTCCAGATTTCTGATGCCTTACTTGATCTTTAATGGCCTTAAGATATGTACATTATGTTTCTATTGAGAAATAAACTCTGTGCCAACACCGTTAATCGCTACTTCTCTTGAGATCTTTACCAAATACATAAAGCTAATTCCAGTCTATATGATCAGTTATTTTTACGTGTTTATCAATATAACAAAATAGAGTTTATTGCAAACTTCACCATTCAAAGGATGCAGGAAGCGTTTTTTTTGGATTACTGTAGGAATAGAAGATAATCCCAAAGAGATACGAATTGATTGCTTTAAAGCTGATCTGAACTGGTAAAAGCACATGGAAAAATGTTTATTCAAACTGTGTCTTTGCACTTTATATAAGAAATTATTATAAGGAAGGATTGAGGAGGAGTAAAGAAAAATGCTGAAATTTTATGTTGAAATTCTTGGTGTATTTCTGGTATAACACAAGCAAGGGTCTATTTAAAATCTCACAAGACAGTCTGTTCTCATAGGATTTGCAGACTGATTTTGAGGCCAGAAAGGTTAAGCAGTTTGGATAAGCTTCAGATAAGCATGCAAACTGTTATATACTTATGAGTACTGTCCAAGACTTGGTCCATCATTAACTGCATGGTAAAAAAATATGGAGGCGCACCAATAATCCTTTAAAGGGGATAGGAAAGGTATACAGAAAGAGAAAAGGAGTACAACTTCATTTGCTCTGCAGAATCCATCTTTTAAAGTATTCTTTATCTATTCTTACAACTAGAGGTCTTACTTAATATTTTGGACATTATTTATTTATTTATTTATTTATTTATTTAATAATAATTTTAGAAAGTTCTGTCCTTGCTTCTTATTTTTTCAATTTTTAAAATGTTTTGGGAATGTTTTTGCTTGTAAGAAACAATCAACATGCATTATATGTAACTGGAAAAAGGAAGATAGAAACACCTGAAAGGATTAGGAAATGTATCCTTTCAAACATGGCTACATCAATCAATCAATTATTTTTGATAGGACAAAGCTTTTTCTAGCAAGTTCCTATTTTCTAGATGTTTTAAGAACTATGTGTATCCCTTATCTATATATATATATATTAATCTATGGGCATTAATTAAAATTCAAGTAAAATCAATAAAATCATTTTAAAAGACTTAATTGCTTTTGAAATATAGAATTTAATCCAAAACTGGAAACTAAATATTGCATTTTTATATATAGAATGTCCATATATGAAAATTATCCCATAATATAGGTGCTCTGTGTGATTTAAAAAAAAAAGTATTTTAGGCTTATAAAAATATATTGTTCCACCATCACAATTCATATTTCACAAATCTTCTGAATACAGTACTATATTCAGGTAGATTTCAACAAAATATGTATTGTACTTATTTGTTGGCATTCTATATAGCTTACAATGTTTCAGATGCATATAAATTGAAACTTTCTTCATTTTGTAGAGAGCCAAAATACAATCACGATGTGCCCATTGATTGTTCAAGTCGCTATGCTTCCGAGTAGAAGAACATTATTCATGAAATGCTAAATTTAGCTAATTTATTTACTATGCATATTTCTTCTCCCAAATCACTAATGTATTTAAGTAGCACTATAAAATGTCCTGAATACATGCACTAGATGGTAAAGATCTGATCGCATGTCTACTCTATAATTCTGTGTAGGATTTTGTTTTTTAAGTAAATCCACAGAGTTCAATGGGACTTAATTCCTAGATTTTAGAGTTTAACAATACAGACTCTATTATTACCTTAACAATGTTTTCAAGCATAAATTATGAAAGCTAAGAAGAGTTCTGCTTGATCATAGATTATATTTACAATTGTGTATACCAGTGCTATCACGGGCAGGTACAGAGAAAAGAACACACTATTTGAAGAAGAAAAAAACGTTCTTATGTCCCCGTGCCATTTTCAAAAAATGAGATGTTTCCACAGGATGGGAAAAGAGCTGTACTTTTAAATTAGCTACATTGAATCTAGATACCATAATTCACCAAAGTGCACAGCTGCTACGATTGGGGTCAGAATTTCAAAGGCGCTGAAACTCAGCATCCCTTATTTTTTCTCAATGGGAACTGCAGGGTGCAGAGCAATTTTTAAAACAGCGCTTGCTTTGTTACCAACCTAAAACACAATATAGCTGAGTATTCTCCAAAACCTTTCCTTATATTCTAGTCTTCAAATAAATCTTGTAGAGGGGTTATCAAGAAGACTAAGAATTGTCATATGGAAAAATAACACCTTTAAAACTGTGTATTTATATATCAGGA
Organism: Pseudoxenodon macrops; assembly: GCA_032467955.1. Taxonomy (NCBI): domain Eukaryota; kingdom Metazoa; phylum Chordata; class Lepidosauria; order Squamata; family Pseudoxenodontidae; genus Pseudoxenodon; species Pseudoxenodon macrops. The sequence continues at coordinate 272,560 of JANHFT010000646.1, read as the reverse complement.
AACATAGACATCAAAATAAAATAGTCAGCATACATTTTGCTCCATGTGTATAAACTTGGCAATGCTAAAATGTGAAAATAACCACAAAGATTTTCACATTTATTATGTTTTTAATTTCCTTGCCAAGAAAAGGATCTGCGTGAGCTATATGGGTATTGAAATCCGTAATGATAAAGGCATTTAAAAAAATAGAAATTAAGAGCAGTAAATACAATTGACATATACACAGGTACAAAACCAAATCAAACATAAAAACAAATCTATCACAGTGCATTCCCATCATTGCTTTGTTTCTCAGTTTACATGTTCATTCTGAGAACTGAGAGGGATGGCAAATTAAGAAGTGTAAAATATAATAAATAAATAAACTTTGACTATTGCACGTTTTAACCCTATAGATATAATCTATGTAAACACCATTCATCCAGAGGATGATGATGATGATGATGATGATTTCTACTTCAGACTATATTTGCTTCTAACAATATCTTGGTTTCCCCCATTCAACTTAGTTTCTATAGGACTGAATTAATATAATCATATTTTTCAAACAGGTCCATTGACTTCTAAGGGTGCTTGAAGTACAGACTACTCAATGGTGAGGACACTTAGAAGCAGGTATAAAAAATTACTTATGGCAGCAACTGAACAGCAGCATTTACTTAGCTTATTGAACAGTGTTTAGTAAACTGGGTGTGCGTGGTATGGGACTGTTTCTATTTGACTTTCCTTCCGCAGCCAAGGCAAGGCTTCTGTTTTTACTGCACACTTTGGTTCAATGCTAATCCTGTTTTATGTTGTTCACACCTGCTGCTTACTGATGGTTTATGGTTTGTGCTGCTCTGAGTATATCTATGCTAACCCCGCCTAAACTGTCAACAAAAGTCATTCTGCTGAACTCAAAAAGAAAAACCAATTTTAGTTGTTTTTTTTAAAGTAGTGCACATATATTTGAAGTGCACATGTATTTTTGCAAAGACGTTAGTACAGTAATGGAATGAATTGTCTCCAGAAGTTTTGGGTCCTCCAAGACTGGAGGTTTTGGATAAATATTTGTCTGAAATGGTATATTTGAGCAGTGGGTTGGACTAGAAGACCTCCAAATTCCTTTCAAATTCTGTTATTCTGTTACTCGGTGTGTCTGAAAGAAAAGTGTGGTGGGGCTTATTGCTTTAACTCACGATTTCCAAACGCTTTAATACAAGGAAAGATTTCTCTTTTATTTTTCATGGCACTATTTTCCCCAGGCAGGGAATTTTATTTCTGTTTGAATCTTAAACCACTGTATTTTCAGTGATGCATTTATATATTTACAGTTGACATCTTCACAGAATGAAGCCTTTGAGCGATAGCTCGAAAGCATGAAGTTCGCCTCAAGTAATCAAATTACTTTACAGTCAAATGAAACCAGTGATTTTTAGCTAAAATTTCATAAATCTAACTGAATATTTTTTTCTTGAAATGTCTTAAATTGCAAAAATGAACCTACCAATAAATGTGTACATTGAAAAAGCATACTGAAACTAGACAAATACCGGTTAATACATGCTTAATCAACATGTCAACATTTTGTTCTCAAAGTCCCTGTCTCAGTTAGAGGTACAGAACAAGGAAGTTATTGATGTAAATGAGTAACTGATTTTACAGAGGGTAATCAATAAAAATTCCAAATCAATCTATTGTGATTTGCTCTCCAACTTATCAATCAAATGCACCAAATTTATCTGCATGATTGAGAAGAAATTTAACACTGTTAAAAACGCAATATTACAACAGTCTCCAACTACCATAGTATCTAAAAGATATTTAAGTCAGAAGCAAAACATGATAAATTTTATTATACTACCATGGAAAATGAGTCAAAATTCTAAAAAAAAAAAAAGCTAATGCATTCAGTATACTGTATCCTCCATTTTCAGTTTTTATTGTTGTATGTCTTTAAAAAACAACAACCAGGATATATTTTATTGTCTCTACTACAATTAATCCAAACAAGATGATATTTCTGCTTTATTTTTCCTTTAAATGCAGCACTTTGTTATGGATATCAAGATATTCAGCAGTTTAACATCAGATACTGATCTGAATTGAATTTCAGATCTCATACATTAAAACACAATGGTAAAATTTGGAATTATGAACTTAATGCTCCCTATTAATATGGCTATGCGCTGAACAGGATGGAAAAGGCAAAGATTCTAAAATGTTCTGAAGACTATTTGAAATAGATATATTCTACTTCCAAACAATTCTTATTGTTACCCAAAGGCTTCTTTCCCAATATAATGTGCAGTTTAAAATAGGTAATCGGTTCTCTGCTTTATAACCTCATACTTACAAGTAACCTACTATTCAGTTTAAATGAAGGGGGGGAATCATAACTTGTTTAAAACATTTACTTTTGCTAATGTAAAAGTGTTGGCATTTTGCTCCATTTCTGATAAGCTGGTGCCTGTGGAAGTGATTATTCTTTTCTTATTCAAAACGTATCAGCAGTCGAAAGTACTCTCAATCTTATCAGGTGTATGAACAGCACAGTTACTGAAAACAGATTGTCCTGTTTCTCTCTCTTTCTGCCAGGCTATCAGATAAACCCAGCTAACTAACTGTATTTACACACAATCAAACACAAGCTGTATCTTGGAAGAACTGTTGACTGATTTCAACATGCCACAGGTTTGCTATTTGATATTAGAATCACAAAAATATGAAGAATGTGTATAGTATCTCCAACTATTCTCAAACTACAGCCAGGAAGAAATCTGTATCTATATATAAAACGAGGACCACTGACATTAGAATAGAGGTGGGGCAAAAGTGGCATGAATGGAGCCAGAATTGTACTTCAGATTTAAGTGATTTGCCTATAATGGGGACAAACCAACCCTATTCTAAGTTCGCGTGAAAAAATTGGTGTATCAGCTATGTTTACATGTGCTGCTTTTTATTTTATTACCTTTTTTAAAAAAAAACATCTTGCAGCACCTTAAGCAACTGATCAATTTTGTTCTGAATGTGTCACAAGTTTTTGACACATTTGCTTCAAGATTCTGACGCAGTTTACAGTTTCTTGAACTTGTATATTTTTTAATTCACTTAGGAGTAAAGAAAGCAATTACTTATACCATAGGAATATATATTCTAGAGTCATTATTCCACCAAATGCCAAAGAAAATGGAGGAACTACCTTATCTCCAATTCCTCTGAAGGAGTATTTTTTTCAGATTAAAGGCTGGGACATGATCCCACCTGAGCAGAACTCAATCTTGTGACTTAGTCTCAGGAGCAGAACAAACCATTCTCTAGATTGGTAGGAAAACAATGAGATGAATTAAGCCAAGTGTGCTGTGCTGTGTAATTCACCTGATTGTTGTTTCTCCATCTGTGAAACTATGGTCCCTATGATTGATGGGACAGGTGTCACTCATATTAATGTAAAACACTAACAGTGGGTATTAGCTCTTGCTAACATGACCTATTTCTTAAGTAGAAATCATTCAGTGATATAACCATACAGTGCCTAATGCATGTCTTTTAGATGCTAAAAATCTCACATCCCATTTCTACAGTTTTTGGGGAAATGTTTTAAAAAGTGTACCTCAGGCCATTTCAGACCTCTCTGCTATGAAAGTGTTAATAAGAATAAATATTGTAAATTGATTAAATAAATATTTCATAATGAAAATAATTATTAATATGCTAAGTTGGAAAGTATCTGTTTCCATGCAAATTTTATATAGAACTTATTGACTATTACATTTATCTGCATATTGATATAAATATATCGTTTTCAAAATTCATTTTCTTATCTTTTCCTTTTTTTCTGTCTGCTCAACTTAAAGTAAACAAAAAACAAAACAATTTATTTATTTGTTGATTCACTAACCTACATGGACCAGGCTTGCCAAAATGAATTCCTCTGGTGTATATTTCAGCCATAATACCCTTTTCATCTGACATCACCTGGGAATATTTAAGAAAAAAAGAGAACCTTTAACTTACAAATCAAGCTAAAACCTACAGCAAGTCCCAAGATATTACCAAAAAATGGAAATGTATTGGAAATAAACAAAATAGGCAATTGTATATACAAACATAAAAGTCAGTGCTTGCTTTCTGATACTTTATACGTGGAACATTTTTTAAAGAGCAGATTGAACACGCTGTGTCATCCAGGATGTATTATTTTTCTAATTTTTGAATGTATCAAATGGTATAAAAGTATTTTAAAATATTTAAACAGCATAGATTTTAGAAGAGAGTAAGAATTGGTCTTCAGTATTATTTTTGTTAACAACTATGAGGAAACAAAGGAACAAAATCCCATGACCCAACATATCTTACTTCCCTTATTCACTTGCATCTGTATACAAAAAGGAATTTAATTGTTGCCCAGAAGTCGGTCAACTTTATTCCATGTGGCTTTTCTCATTATTTCTTACTGTCTCTAGATCTGACTTTTTAAAGATCAGGTATATGAATAGAGGTTTTCTAGGTTCTGAGTCCCTATTTTTTTTCCCCAGGAAGGCTGAAAACAAGCCCCTACACATTGGCAACGTGTTCTGATTCTAACTAGCCACAGCCTTCAATCACTGATCACACCTATTAAAACTCTATTTCTAGCCCTTACAGCATCTTGCGACAGTTCAACCAGCTGTTTAAGGAAAAGTCGTATGAGAGAGCAAAGCTAAATTGACACATCTGTGATACTTCAGATGCCCCACAGCATGGCTAATATTAATTTGTTTTCTTTGGCTAGGTAAGTGCTGCCAACACGCATTACGTATGGCATGTAGTTCCAATCAAAATGATGAAAAGGAGATGTGCATTTCTGTCTCACTCTAAACTTGAAAAGACACAGAAGAATAAGTGAGATAGCAGCTTGCAAACAAATACAAATGGACTATATCCTGACAAACATCTACCTAGATTTTGTCTTCCCATTTCCTTCGGGGTATTCAACAAAGAATATTTCATTTATTTCAGTGGCCTGCATCCAAAAGAAATCTACCATACAGGTGGAGGAATCTATATATGGGATGTTGCTGGTTGCCCATCTGTTTGTGCCCTTCCTTTACTGACTCGAGAGGCATTCCTGATCGATCTTCTCCTTATACAAACACAGCATCTTATATAATAAGCAATTTGGGTCAATGTGCATATAATTTCCAAGTATTTATGATTACAAAAAGTAGATCTTTTAGATTAATCTTCAGTTTGATGAATGTACTGTACAAATTTAGCTTGCATAAAAAAACAAACCTTAGCTTTACAGTTAGTTAATCTCATACAGTTTTGGTTAGGATCCCTTGGACTAAGTTGCCATAAATTGCTACCACAATTTAAACTTCATAAGCTAACATGCATAATTGTGCAGTAATAATATCTGTATTAATAAATTATTTGTGGGGGGAAAGCCTCTGATTTGAAAAAACTGAAACTTGAAATTTAATGTCACCATGGTACAATAAAGGATTAGTTTTGCCGTGTGTGTGTGTGTGTGAGAGAGAGAGAATAAAATGGCTTATTTGCACATGAAAATAAGTGAACAGATTAACAAACTAGTATATTTTCCTCTTCAAGACATAATTTTCAATACAAACTTCAGTGACAGACAATTAAAAATCCAATTCTATAGATGTCTTATGCCAGAACTGCAAATAAAGGAGAAAGCCATAATGGAGATGTCTAATATATCTCCAAGCACACAAGATGTATGTGGTTGGTGTGTGTGTGTGTTACAATCACACATACACATATATTTTCTATCTGTGGTATGTAAGCACATGCACATTCAAAAATAATTAGCAACAGAATAAAGCAGAAATCTTAAGTAACAATAGTAAAAGCAAACTCTAGGCAATTAGAATGGAAGTAGTGTTAAAAAAATATGCTTTAGTGTCTATATGTTATTTGAACAAATCAGGCTCATTTAACATCTTGAGCTCTTTATTTCCTAGTATAAATTGTAAATTTGGTGTTTTAGAACCTCATTTTTTTGTTTTTCTTTAATGAAGTATTTAAAGTTTTTGCATACAGTAAAACAAATATAATTTTATAGTTTAATTTTAATTACACTTTACAATTTGGAGGAACGCAAGCAAAATCTTAAAGTTGATTTTCTTTAGAATACAAAAACAATAAAAGTTGTATTAACAATTTTTAAAATTGTTAAAATTGTTTTAAAAATTAACATATTTTTTTTGTTAAAAAAAGATTTTCAATTTCCCTTTAGACCAATGTTTCTACTATTAAATGAATTGCATGTCGGAAGAGTGACGTCTTTTGTTATATCTAGAAAGTGCAAAGATAAACATCCTAAACTTTGTTGTTCAAAATAATGTGAAAATAACAGCATCTGGATTACCTATCTAAAGGAATGCACCAGTAATTTTTTTGGGGGGTGGGGGGGAGACAGAATCAGGGCAATCTAATATATACATTCTTCTTACGTAGTTTATTTTTTTAAGATAAAAAAAGTTTCAAAAATGTTTGCACACGCACTCTGTTTATAACACACAAATATAGCCAAACAGATATAACAGTGAAACATGCACAAAGCAAGCAGCCACATGCTTATGCAACCATTATCAGTTGCGATAAAATGTGGAATTGTTTTATATCAATTTAAATAGATGCTGATATGCCTCGGCCAAGTAAAACTGATATTAAAGGGAGACAGGAGGAGAATTGGTTCCCAAACGATGGCAAACTTGTAAAATGGGGATGTCAGACTAACAGGGATTGCTGGTTGTCATTCCAGCGCTATCAAACATGTACATATGAGTATGATTGGAGACAGAGAAGTTAAATATTTCACTGTCAGAGAATGTCAAGAAGTGCAATTCATTTCCCTCTCTCTCATGTGTTCTAGGACAATGACAATTTAATACAAGGCCAATGAATGTAAAAGAGATAAAAACCGAACCAGCCTAGCATAATCACAGATTTCCTCTTGAGAGCTTGCTAGGGCTAGAAAGGAACTACACAGAGACCAATATTTATTGTTTTTGTCTTTAGTACGTATGCTATAAAGCAAACTCCAAACTATATGGAAAATAACCAAGTTGTTTTAAGCTTCTAGAGGAGCGTATCCAATTCACTTTAAATTTCTTAACATTCAGCATTTTTGCTGATTGGTAACAGGCTAACAATATTCATAAGAGGGCATTCATTTAAGACTGTCAATAAATATTAGTGCTGTTCATTTCTATTTGTTTTTGCACCAAGACAAAGGTCACTGTGCATCAGAAATGTTCAATACCAGGACATTTGCCAAGCTATTTGTATGCTGTTATTTAAAGAAGAATAACCAAACCAAACCTTGTGTTATTAGAATGTAACACAATTAGGCTCAGTTTTGAGAAGTAGCTTCAAGAATTACAAAGATAATCACAAGCAAGTTATCTTCTATGTTTGATGTACTGTTCCATGTGTTTTTAAATAATTGCAAAAGTGAGGTTTGGCTAATGAGGCAGTCCTTATCTGTCCTCAGCAGTCTAAGCGGAAGCATTATTTTCCTGAAGGCTTAATATGTTGGGGTTTTTTTCAGTGCACAAACTGCTGTCCGGAATAACTTCAGATCAGATGAAAAGAATACAATTCATCTCCTAACGTACGATGGTCACAAAATAAAGAAATGACAGGAAGAAGAAAAAAATCACCGTATACTGATTATATTATTCTTTTTTTAAAAAAGACAAATGTATTGAGATCTGTCTTCTTGTTTGACACACTTTCACACAACTATTCAAGAATGCTGTTTTTATTTTATTTCCCCCCCCCCAAAGCATCAATTTATCAATTTTCCAAATTAAGTACTTTTTAAAAAAACAATCTTAAGAAAAAAAATTAAAGCAGGGTAGGATGTCGGGGGAAGGGAAGAAATAACAGTGAAGGAAAATGATCATCCATTCAAGAGAATTAATGAATATCCACAAGGGCTTTGCTAATAACACAGGTTAATTACTGCTGGAACACACCAGGCTCAGTAAATAAAAGAAAAGAACCATAAACACATTAAAATGAGCAACCACCACTTGGGGGGAGGGGGGGGAGGTCAGGCCTAGCAAATAAAAAAGCTGTCAGATATTTCAGCACCAGCTTTTCCACTTTTGTCAGCTGCAAAAAAATTTGCAGAAAACATGTATGAAAAACAGAAATCCAAAGTTGGAAGTTTCGTAATGAGTCTATAACCAGGTAGATCCATTTTGAAAAGCCCTCCCAAAAAAATCTCATTTAGACACCAGCCCTGCTAATATCTTGCACAATTACAATACATATTTTGATTTAAAGACAATGATTGTTTTAAAATATATTTTCATGCATAAGAGTTACATATTGTATTAACACAGATAGGCAGAAATTATGCCACCTATATGAGATAGAGAGATCTTATGTCAGGAGACGTGACCAAATAGTTTTAACTTTCTCTTCACTTAATTACCCCTCCTCCTCTGTACCAAATATTGTTCACCTTTCTTGATCAAATTTTAAGATCAATGCAGCAAAGGAGAGGATATTAAAACAAAAACAAATAACCTTTAGTATCTATTTAAATAATATTAATAAATCAAGAAAAGGACTATACAGCAGCTCTCAAATTAATACCGCTTTTAAAACTAAACGTGCCAAAATCTTTGCCCAGTTTTCGATTCCATGACTCTAAAGCATCTTTTGTCTTGTCAATTGTGACATCAGAGTTCACTGCTGAAACCATCCGAAGTTTGTTGGCATCTGTGCATTTTATCTTCTTGACTATTAAGCTGGTTTCTTTTCTTATCTTTAAAATTTATTGCGTTGTGACATTCGCAGTTGCTTTGTTTAATTTTAGAACTGTTGCACTTTTGTAGTATGATAGAGATGGAGGATTCAAAATTAATAAAAGGATCAGAGGAAAATGTAACGCGCACAATACAGAGAATAAATCTGAAGTCACAAGCCTATTTGCTTTTGTATGCTTGGCATTGAGAGATCATGTTTAAATGTACTAAACGAGGGCCTCCCCCTGCCCATTTTTGAGTGTTTCAATTGCCTTTCCTTCTTCCAACAGCTGTGACAACTGTTAAAACAGTAAAATTAAGTCTGCTCTAGAAGCCTTTAGTCAACGTTACATTTTAATCAGAGGTTAGATGAGATTTTGTGCCATGATGACAGTTTCATTTATAGTATTTAAAGCCACATACATATGCATACATCTGCACATAGATCTGTTCCGTTCTCTTTTTAACTATTCTTTGAAATTATTTGCATTTACTCTCTTTTACTGAAAAAGAAAACGCGAGACTGGCAGATGGCTTTAGGTTTTTCATTCTTCAACGTGGGCTACCTAGAATTCAAACCATACTGTCTTTTTATCACTCCACATTCTGTAAGTATTCTCACCCACCCATCCTACCCACCCATGCACACACAATAAAGATCAAACTCTACAAATATTCAGCTTCTTTATTTCATTCTTGTAGCTTAATTCATAGTTTGGTTTGTATAATATACCACAAAGCCAAAGTACAATTACCAGCAATATTAATAGCAAGTAAGACTCTGCGGTTTGTTAATTGAGATACAGAGAGAGAGAAATCGCTGTGCTCCTGGGCACTGGATAGCTCTGCCTACCCACTGAACCACAGAACCATCCGGAAGACTTTTAATGGGGAGGAAGGGTAAGGCAGGGAGAAATGGAAGTAGAGAGCTAATTGTGGCAAGGTGGGGGAATAATAAGACCTTTCCACCAGAGCTAAAAAGGCATATGCTCTGATTTCATTTAAGAAGCTTATCAAAATTAATCATTCAAATTAGCTGGAAGAACAAAAATCAAGAAAGCTCTTTGAAAAAAGAGCATCTTCCTAACTTTAGAATCTCTCTCTCACCTTCTCCACAGAAAAAAGGTAGCCACTGCAAGTTGGAGCAGTGACAACTGCACTTAGCCACAAATTAAGACATTTTAAATCACACTGTACATCAACAGACTGATCGACAAACTGCATTTCAATTACTTTTCTAATATAATTTATCTACATTCTTCTGCAGGTGAATAGAGGAATCCTTTCTCTTTCTCTCCTTCCCTGTATCCAAACATTATAGCACCCATTGGCATACTCTTTTTGGGGTATCTGTATCACATGCCAATGTTCAAGAGCCTTTTTACACACACACCCCAAATTTAATTGTGACTCACAAATCTAACATGAAGACACTAATGGCAGCTGGTAACCATATATATAAAATACACAGTCACTTCTGAGTATTGTCATAGTATGCATTCAGTCTGAGGCTAAGCCCCTTGCCAGCTTCTGCCGCGTTGGGTTTTTTAAGGGCAAAATTAAGTTTGCAGGCTCTCAAAGTTGTGAAGCGATACACTGGTTTGGAAACCTTCTTCCCCTTCGGTGTATTAGTTCAGACCTCTGAGAACATGCATGCAGTCAATAATATTAAATGTGCTATATAGCCCAAATGTTTATTTTTATTTATACAAAATATTTTACTGGATAAGGTTTGCATTGAAAAAGAATAATAGCTGTTTTTAAATGCCAGTCAAAAGCAAACAAAGCTCACGTTGGTGAGGAAGTGGCACACACACGCACGTGCACATATGCACAGACACACACACGGACACCCCTACCTTTGCTACTTAATGGACCTATTTGTCAGTAAATGACTGGAGCCTTACATTAAACCTTAATTACAGAGCACTATCCTTAAAGTGGGATTAAACTCTTGAGCTGGTCCCCCACTCCCCACCGGGCTTGGCAAGAAACCTCAGAAAGAGGAAAGATCAAAAGATTATCTAAATCTTGTTTTAGACCGTAGCTTTCTTCCACTCATTTCAGGAGGAGCCGGCAGGAGAAGGGAAGGAAATGTATCTTTCTGAGAGATCTGCTAAAACAATTCACTCTGTCTTTGGGCCAAGCCAAGTGCCTATTCTTAGTACCTGAATAAGAAATGACTGTCACTCGCACAGCTGTTTTACTGACAGCCACGTCGCTCCCCACTCAAAAGGTAACATTGTCGAGAGAGAGGAAAAAAACAAACAAACCACAATTCCTCCACTTACCGAATTAACAGATAAAGCACAGCACAAAAGAGACAAGACGAACACATACAGCTCTTACACATGCACGCAAGACGCTAGGAGGCATTACCTGAAAGCGGCTTTTCACGTTGGATATATATATTTGTTATTATTACTTCCCTCCCCACCATTAGGAAGAAGGAAAAAGTGCGGGGGGGGGGAGGATAAGAAAGGAAAGCGGAAGGGGGGGTATAAGAAGAATGGTAGGTACCTACTCTTCTTCGTAGTGCAAGGAAAAAGATTCAGGAAGGCAAAGTTCTACCGAATCCATGTGCGCTCGGCAACCATTATTTGTGCACCCCAGCTATAAATCAAAGTTTCCTTGACACAGGCACAGTGCAATTAACACAAATGTTCTCCTGGTGACAAGCCTATGGGCACAGCCAGTTGGGACCAAAAGCTCACACGCTCCTAATCAAGGACTTAAAGCCCCGATTGGAGCTTATAAATATGAAGGAACACATTTACTGGTCAGGGCAGTTAACTCTTTTTATGCTGGAATAGGCATGAAAATGTAGTGTAATAATATCAGGATCTAGGCAGATGCTCAAGAGCCATAGTAGACTCTAAATACAGGAGCAATTATTTCTTTTCTATTTAGAGCTTTGGACCATTATTATCGATTGTT
>JANHFT010000646.1:249504-260761 GCA_032467955.1 Pseudoxenodon macrops | reverse complement strand
GGGGAGAGAAAGGGAAAGCGGCAACTGAGAACGCGCCGCAGACCTGAAAGACGCAGCGCCTTAAAAAAAAAAAGTGGTTTGGAAAGCAACCGCGGCGCGCTTTCAACTCTTAACAGGGGGAGGGAAAGGGGGGGGTAGCTTTAACTCTTTAATCGACCGGGGCTTCCCGTTTCTTAAACTACGGTTGGGCAGGAAGGTGTGCAGCCTCTGGTTTTTTTTAAAAAAAAGAAGATATCGCCATAAGGTATAATTTTGTACTGCTCTTCTCTTCCTTCTTTTTTCCCTCTCTCTCTCTCCCCTTCTTGTGTCTCCTGCATGTGTGCGTGGGGTGTGTGTTGTGCGGGGCCAACTCGGGATGGTCTGGTTTTAACCACTCTATCCGCTCCGTGTTCACTCGGAAAGTAGACTTCTTACTTGGAAAGGTGGGAGACAGGTAGAACAAATGCTCCCCTTCCCCGAACTTAGTGGCACTTCCTTCTGAGGAAGCCTGCATACGTTGCAAGTAGCTCCCGGGCATATTTCTGCATAAACAGGTCTGACTTGCTGGTCTGTTGATTTAAGGAAGCATGGCCAAGATCGGACCGTTAATTTTTGTCGTCCACCCCCCACCCACCCCCATATAATTCACTTATATTCTATTTCACCTTTTCTGAATATCAGGTTGAAGAATCTAAATAAGTTTACATTATTGACCTTTATAAACATAACGTTCGCTGTGTTTGTATTTCAGCACTTTTTTTTTTTTGTAAGAAAAAGTGTGATAAAGAACTTGAGAGAAATTAATGTTTGAATGTAAAAACACAGAAATGGGTGCAATGCATGCAGGTACAAAGTGGTGGGTGGATGTGGACCCATAGCAAATAAACATCATACCAGATACAACAGGTATATTTTTAATTGAAATAATAATAGACCCGCTATAATTTGAACAATTCTTTGAGTATTAACTGTCTTTAACTCAAACCTCACTGATTTCAAAGAAAATTATTTTCAACGGTGTTAATATTCAGTACTGTGTAGCTGTGCCACTAAAAGTCAAGATGATACAATTCTGAATAAATCTGTATCAAATTGGTCTGTAGTCATTGAAATCTTACAGGCTTGATTTGATTGTCTTAATTGTAGACGTTTACAAGCATGCCCACGCATACACAAAAATCAAGGATCGACATGGATGTAAATATGTTACATGATTTCCATCCCGTCTGCAAAATTACCCAACCTTCTAATTCTCTACTTCTGTCTGTCTTATGCCAGAGCTGATGACCTTTTTCTCTGAATACACTATTGATGTAAATCATTGTATATCAGATTCTGGGCCAACACTACCCATTTTCTAAGAATTTGAACAAATGAAGGGATGAAGGAAGAACCTGTGTCTCGAAAGTGCCATTAATAATTAAATATGTTAATATAGCATAATTATTCTAAAGCAAGAGTTCTTTTATATTTATAACAATATTCTATCATATCTGGTGTTGAAGTAATTATTTCAAATCCTGGCAAATACTTTTTTGTCACTAATTCAACTGAATTGATCCAATCTTTTTTTTTTCCCCTCTCCGTGAAGCACTCTGTGATGAAAATAACGTATTTTTTAGATCAGAACTAATCAGTGCACCTCCTCTAACTACAATAATGACATTCACAAATGGGAATACGACAGCTGTCTCCAAATCTATTTGATGGCTTTCACCAAAGTGAAATGACAGAAAATAAGACAAGTATTTGTAAAAGCACAGGACATGTTTGCTTCTCTTTGTTTTGTTGAGCTTTATAGCCTGTGAGATCTTTATCCTATGGACAGTTTCTAGTCTGCTTTTCATACATGCAGAAAATGGAAGTATTTTTTTGGGCAGGGGAGGGGGGACTTGACCAGAAATACACATGACAAAACTAGAGTATCTACTATTAATAGAAAAGCAGGTAATAAAATCTTTATTACCAGCAGCATTTTTGCTACGTAGGGAGACTCTAATTAAGATGTAAATTTTGATTCTGAGCAGTGAGACAAAACCATGGTACAGATATACTAAGCAGGTCTCTCCATGCTTTACAAATGAAGCCTCTTGAATATCTTTTGAAACATTTTAATGGAAAAAAATGACTTTGTAACGCGGGTACTGTTTGTTTTCATATCAATTACATGCAATAAACATCACAAACTTTTGCAAAATAAGGATGCACTATCCTGTTCCATGGTGTGGGCTTATTCTTTAGATTCTAATATTAATGTTGGTTTTCACACGCAAAAAATCCTCATAAGCAATACTGAATATACCACAATGTGACATCGTACTTATTAAACTGAAGTGACAAATACAAAATTTACCTCATATGTTTATTACAATCTGCTGTGAATAGTCTTTAAACTGCTGTTTTGTTTTGTGCTCCCCATCCCTCACAGCTCAGCTTTCCTTGTCCACAGTCCTTTTGCTCATCCATATCATTTTGTGTCTCCTCTGTCACCAAATTAACTATTGCTATCTTTCGGCCAGACACCTTACAGACATGGATATTCGCTGATGGTAGTGCTGCTTAGGGGACCACAATCATAGTATTATAATTTATGCATTCATGAAAGGCAATTGGTCTTCTCCCCTGAGACTTAAAATGTCACCTCTAGTAGACCTGGGCCTGGAATTTCAACAGCATTCTTCAACTTGGGTATGCTGGTTACAGTTCAGTTATTTTATTAAAAGAGAAAATAAATGAGGCAAGTTAGAATCTATTATTACAGCTCCCTTTTTTTCCTCTCAAAAGAATGCTTGAGGAGGAAAGTCTTATGAAAATAAAATCAAGGTGAATGCTTATTTAATAATTTCTAGGTTACAGAAAATACAACACAGAATAGTGCATGTATTCTTCGCTCTTTGTCAGAGGTTGCAATATAAATCTCACCCCAAAAGCCTGCACAAAACAATAGTTATGGAATCAGGCCTGGAAGGTTGAAATAAGTCAGTAAGTATCCTGAGTGGAGCCTATATCTTCACATTTCTTCTATCTTTATTAGTATGTTCATGTAAGATTCTGTGCATCTTTAAGCAGGGAAGTGAATCTTGTATCTACTTATGAAGTAAATATATATTTTTTATTGATGCTTGTATGCCCAAAGGATATTATAGTCTTTTTATACCAGCTAATCCTATCTTTTTAATTACATTTGGGAAAAAATATAGTTAAATGGATTTTTGATTATATGACATTAATCAGAATAACACAGTTGTTATAGCTAGCTTTAAGTATGATAGAACTAGATAGAAACATGGCAGAGATTTGTATTTTTAAAATACTATTTCTGAATAACAAAGGGCTTATGTGCTTCTTTATAAAGGCCCAATACATATCCAAATCCTGTATTCATTTATTTGCAAGTATATATTGTGCTAGCTTTTTAAAGAAAAAGTTGAGTGAAATGTTTGTTAGAAAACCACATTTCCTTCAGAATGTACAGCATACCACTGGTTACAATATACTTCTTACACACACACACACACACCACACACATTTACAAAGGAAGTGACAAGCTTACTCTTTGAATTTCTTTTCATGCTAGCCTACTCTTCAGTAAATGGTAGTAGATTACTACTTTAAAACCATCTGCTGCTTTCATTTATATTTAGCAGAAGTAATGACCACCCTGCCTGAATTTTAGACAAGCCACAACACTCAAAACTGCTTTTCAGTATAAGAGATACATAAGCATACATATGCATACATATGCATGTAATTCCCCATACAACCTTTTTATCCTTTTAGATCAAAGACACAAATGTTTCTCCAAAATAACATCACAATAATTTTATCCTATCAACACAATACAGTGAATGAACCACAACTATCCTGCATCGGTGATTCTTCAGGTCCAGCAACCTCTCTTTAAATTGTACAGTGCAGAATATATATATAGTTCACCTTAGAATCTTTGCTATCGCCTTTTGTAGAAAGTCTAAATGGGAAAAGGTTTTAAGTATAATGCAAAAACCATACCCTCTCCCTCTTTATGAAACTCTTCTGGCACATGTTTTCCTTGGAGAGCCACATGGTGTTACTGTCTAAATAAGCCAAGGCAAAGATGATTGAGGGAATTCAATCACTCTTTAATTAATACGGGATTATTTCACTTTCATTTTGTGGAGCTGCTAATACGAGGTGGAATGTCAGTAAAAATTAAATCGTAAACTAGTGGAAGGCTGAGGGAGCAGCTCACTTTAGTTATGGAGTTTTCCCACTAGATATTGTGAAAAATCTTACACCTATTTACATTGGTAATGCTGTTCCATGGAATAGTAAAAGATTTCAAGAATCTGAATGGCTCAGGCATATATCACAGAACAAGAGAACATTTTCAGATTATCTATTAATAAGTGAATTGAGGCAAGTTGTTTCCTGAATGTTAAAGGACCACATGTTAAATCGAGAAATATAGTCAAGGTCAACACTGCATTTTGGACTATCTCAGTCTCTGTGATATTATGATAATCGTATTTAAAATATTCGTGGAGAAAGAACAAATTAGCCTTTTCACTAGAAAGATTATTATGATAAACAATAATTCTGTGACAACAAATTCATATTGCTTTCTTTCCCACAGTAAATTACAACTCCTTTTTGGGCTTGTGATGCCTCTAAATACACTGACTACATTTCTTCATTTGCCTTGTTTCTTTAAAGAAAAGATATTCAAAGGGAAAAAAGGATATATGGAAGATATATAGACAGACAGACAGACAGAGTAGTTTAGATGAAAACATACAAATTCATACAGAAATCAGAAAAGGTTACCTCACATAAACTGCTAATCTGAAATAAAATGAGAACTGTAAACCTGACCAAAATTGTGGGACAAGATTAGAGGGCTGTCGTTCCCTTTTCCCTCCAGAGCTTCCTACCTAACTGGAAGCTCAAGGCACTAAAAATAGAAAGAAGATGGAGTGCAAATATTTCCCCAGTGAAAACGCCAATAATCTTTACTGTGAGTTGACACGAATTGCTTGTTACACTGCCCTAGGATATCATGGCCTGAAGCGACAATGTATGCACACATACACAAAGACATATATACAAACTTGCTCAACATCCCTACAAAGCATTGTAAATATGTTTGTATATGCACATTTGCACTATCCAAATAGAATTAGACTTTTAGCTAATACCTACTCAACAAAATCCATGCCTTGAAGCCTGCCAGGTATTTTTTTCCCCCTTCAGAATATCTTTTCTCTCTCTGTTCACTTTTCTCTGGTGTTTTTATTATTAATGTTGTTATTATGGTTCAAGCATAAGCTGATTCATTGGAGAGCCCATGTAACTTAACCCATGAAGTACTACATTTCTTCACATGTACTAAAGACACAGATTTGTTGTTACCTCTAGCAATATCGCAAGAAAACGAGTGATGGCGGTGTCATGTCACTATATAATGACTTAATTTATTGAGACACGCAGGAAATGAGCACTTGAAAAGATTTACAAACTAGTAATTAAACTACATACAAATGTATATTCCCATTTCTTAATAAACTTATCACCAGGATCAGACTGGAAACATTTTCAGTTACCTTCTACTGGTAGTTCTAGTTCTATATAATAATCCCCATGTCATGCAATTATCTTGTTTTATTAGTTGAATTCACAAGATAAAGTATAATACAAATGATAAGATTGTTATAACTTCTTATTACTTTGGATTTTTCATATTTCTTGACTAACACACATAGCAGGTTGAATTGTTGGACAGTGCAACCTTCTTAATATGATCGTCTATGCATCAAGGACAGAATTCTTCTTTCAATAGCCTTTTCAGATTATCTAACATCAAAATCTAGTAACAAAACAGCTTTTTAAAGCAGGGAGGTATGTTTGACTTTTATGATTTATCTGGAATAGAATAGAATAGAATTCTTTATTGGCCAAGTGTGATTGGACACACAAGGAATTTGTCTTTAGTGTATATGCTATCAGTGTACATAAGAATAAAATACATTCATCAAGAATAAAATGTTTAGAAAAAGCACATGCACTAAACATTATATACATTAGAAGAGAATATAAGAAGAGAATATAACTATATACAATAGATAAAATATAGCTGATCCATATTTTCAAAATAGTTTACTTGTACCCAACAGTGTATAAATGGTTATAGGATTCTGAGATTAGGCTTCTTTTTTTACTTCTCATAAACTGAAATTAGACAGCTTTCTCTGTTATAAGAGGGAAGTTTAAGTCAGACTCAAGTCAGACCAAGTGATAGAACAGTTTACCATTCTTCTCTTCCGTATCAGTTCTTAATTTAAAGGAAAAGAATGGAAGACTTTCTTAGTTCAAGGATCCAAATCCTTGAAATTGGGAAATAGTCCCAAATGTTGCATTCCAATGTTGTCAGAATAAAATACAAAGTGCACATCTCAAGTAAGATGGCTATGGCAGAGACAGTTATAGATACCTTCACAATTTTATGAAGAATATATCAACAGGGGTTCCCCAAAACAGCAACTGAAAACTCAAGGGAAGAGCAATTTTAAACTAAGTTTTCTTAAAAGTAAGACTAGGCATGATATAAAAATCATAGTCCTGTGCATGTTTATTCAGAAGTACATTTGAGAAGCAATTCAAAATCCAACCTAATCCACATTTACCCAGAAATAAGATCAAGTATCATATGAAAATCCCAGGCTTGTAACAGTGAGAAGTAATATCCCATCATAGTGTGCTTATTTGGAAATAACAGTGAAAAGGAATTCAAAATCCCCAAATAATTACGGAAGCAGGAGCACTTAATATTGATTGCTGTACCAAATACCAAGAAGCCACTGCCACTTAGGAGGTGCAGAGCACTTCAGCAGATGCAAATTGATCTGGCAATCTCCACTTTAAAGATCTAAGGGTTATTTAAAATTCAAAGACAACAAAGCCACTCCAGAGAAATAGATCCACTCCGGAGATTAACAAAAATTCAGCAACTTTTTGGTCTCTGAAGTACATGAAGCAACAGAGAAGTACAGTACTTCATGAAATATATGCAGCACTGATCATCTTGTAAGGTATCCAGAATTAACAAGTTATATTGTGGGAACTGTGTAAACAGAAAAATAGATGTAACCAACATTAAAAAAAAAAAGATATAATATTCCCAAGAGGCACCAGAATGCCAGGATAAGAGTGGGATTACAGAAAGGGAGTATGTTATATTGGTAATTCTTGATTGGGTCCAGAGAGATTTTTGGCCTAAGTACCCCTCTCATGTTTTACAAAGTCTTCCAGGTGCTATCAGTTCTTTTTTATTTGCTTATGTACGAAAAACAGAACTAGAATAACGTGGATTTTAGGCAGAAGACATTCTGTAGACTGAAAAAAACAGAATTATCTCCTTGCGTTCCGGTTATTCACATCACTTCTTAGTATCAACTAAGAAATTAATTAATATTAATGGGATAAAATCTGTTTTCACACAGGATTTTTAACATATCAAAACAAAAATGATGAAGATAATACTGGTTTTTCCTATTTTAGTTTGTAACTAATGCAATAAACTTGTTTATATTTTAAAAATCACATTAGCAAAAATGATTAACTGAAACAATATAATATAATTTGATCTTCTGTGGCTACATAGTTCCATTATTATTTATTTATTTCCATCGATCAGCTTGTTAGTCTTATTATTTAATAGCAATTAAGAGAATTAGCTCTATGTGTCAAACATGTCATATGCCTACTACTTTGGGAAATAAACTATCAGTGCTTCTGTCATTATGAATTCCCAGGTTCTTTCTAATCTATCAATATCTATATCATCTATTTCTATCATCTACAGAATCTATATCTATCTATCTATCTATCTATCTATCTATCTATCTATCTATCTATCTATCTATCTATTTTATATGTTTTCAGATGGTTATGAAGCCAATATGACTTTCATAATCAAAAACAAAAGTAGTAAAAAATAAGCATTGTCAAAATAAAATTATCAAAAGATTATCAGCTTTTCAGAGGTAGAAGCATCAATGACCTTAAGAACATTCCTGTTTTTAATCAGCGAATACTACAATTAATGGAAAAAATACCTGTATCCAACCCAGGAATGACCACAAAGAGGGGTCAGAAATGCCAGTATGGAGACTGGGACCATGTGATGAAAGCACTGTTCCTTTTTATAAGTCGTGGCATATGTTAAAAAAGTGATGGCACTTCAATTCTGCAGTTGCTGGAACCAATGTGACTTTTTGACTCTTTTTCCTCATAGATGTTTCTGATGAAACTTGAACTATGAATGTAAGTATTAAGACAAAATGGTTTCTTATTCAGTTGACTCTTTCAAATATATAGTGGTGTTTGTTTTTTAATATTTCAAATT
This sequence comes from Pseudoxenodon macrops, assembly GCA_032467955.1. Lineage (NCBI taxonomy): Eukaryota > Metazoa > Chordata > Lepidosauria > Squamata > Pseudoxenodontidae > Pseudoxenodon > Pseudoxenodon macrops. Next base: position 252,399 of record JANHFT010000646.1, on the reverse strand, counting down.
CTAGCCAGGGCCAACCCAACCTCAAAATCCAATAGTTTCCTTTATATGGAAAACAATATGGCAAATTGATAAATGTCCTTCCTTTAAGGATAAAATCAAAGCTGTTGACTACAAAACATTTCTGTCTCTTGGTAGGACTCTTTAGTGTAGCTAGGTATTAGAGAAACTGTAGTCATGTATGAATATACTACTGTATTCCTTCCCTTCAGTGTTCTTGTTGCCATGCTCCTTCAACTTAATATCATCAATCAAAAGAGACCTCTCTTAAGCTATGTCATCAGCAATTCTCAATTGTCCCAACCCATAATATCCTTCTTGTATAAAATTAGAGGTTGATTTTAAAATGCAAACCATTAGCCTTTTGACATAGTGTCAACAGAAACTATCTGCCTTTTTTTCTACACATACAAAAAATCACATAGTATGAATACAACACAGAAAACATGAACACAATTTGGTGGGTTTTCCAGAAGAAATTGAATTTAAAACAAACTATGCAATCCTTAGAATCTGCTTTTTTATGTTATATATCTCTAAAGGTTTGCTGGCCAACTACCTTGATATAATTTCAGCAAAAAATAAAAAATAAACAACATAGTTTATTTTTCAATGATTTTTAACTTCAGTTTTTTCAGTTTAAGGGTTATTTTTAATTCTATTGATTTTTTAACTGTAAAATTGAAATGGTTTTATTTAAATGTAATTTGTAAAACTGTGCCATACATAACTATTGCAAAAATGACTGGCAAGATCCATGCTATGCTTTAAAATATTATTTTAAAGTATCCCTTTACCATGTTCTGAGAAATTAGTTCAAATGTCAGGATTATCTTGTTTAACTAATATGAAGATAATATAGATATAGCTAAGGAGAGAACATTAAACAATTTGTGAGCTTTTTTTTTCCATTTACCACCTTAATCGTTTTCCCTTTCAGTTCTGTCATCTGATGAGGCGTCCTTGTCTTTAAAAAAAAAAGTATTGACAATTTCTACATAAACTATTTATGGAGATATGGTAATAAATGTAACTGCAAAACAATGCACAGAACTTATGACCTTCTGGGTCTGTTTTGTTTTGTTTGGAGAACAGTTTCAAGCAGTGGCCTGATCACAGTGGCCTGTGATGGGGTATCACGAGTCCTACAACATTTATTAACAGAACAGCTTCCCTATTCCTGTTCTAGTTGGAATTAAATTCTTACAACCTTTTCTTTTCCATATTCATCCAGTGAATCAGCAGAGAGCCAAGATGAAAGGATTGTCTTGCCATTTTTCTTTTCTTGGCTTACATGTTACAGTTTCTTTATTTTCCCTGTAGACTTATTTGCAGATCAGGCTTACAGCTATACATAGGCCGGGCTTCTGACCTCAGTTAAGCTACTGTGTCCCTGCTGAAGTACTGCCCTTTAGATCACTGACTTGCTATTATTCCGTGGTTAATAGGCCCAAGCGGAGTACACATTAGAAAGAATCTGGCTATAGTCCTATCCTTAGTTTTAAATGCAGATGTAACTTACACAAAAGGTCTGCTGAATAATGAGGAACAAACAGGGAAACAGGAAGGAAGGAAGGAAGGAAGGAAGGAAAGATTTCCAGCATAGTGGAGTGGATACACTCTTCATTTCATAATAGACAGTTCATATAGCACTCTGCAGATCGTACAACTAAAATCATTACCATTTAAAAATCAAGGCATCTTGTGACAAAGGTTCATTTCAGAGAACCTTTCCTATATCCTGGGAAAATAAATATTGACACGAGAATTTTCTTACACATATGAATCATGTTGGAGAAAGTGACAGCACCAGGATCTTTCCACCTGCAACTACAGTATACTAGCCCCTTATGTCACATTTGCATTTCTATTCAACTGAACTGCCTGACAATGAGGCAAATGGTTTTGCCTTATCTGTACAATTCTGGACAACAGAGATTTCTATGCTATACAAAAGAACAGCCTTACCATTCAGCATTTCAACAGTTTCTACTGAAGTCCATCAAGATACCTTAGGGAATCCTGCCTTATAAATATGTTTCCTTGCCAAATTATTCACCCCACACACAATTAATTGTAAAAATGAAGGAAGGGAATGAATAAAAAGAGAATTTCCTGGGAGACAAAACTCTACTATTTAGAATTTCAAGTGGTAACTCTCAAAAATAATTCTGTACTTTGGAAATATACAATCTACTGTATATCTGTAATATAATTGAGTAAACAATGTCTAGAGGTCAAGAGGTGCAGAAAATGTTTTATTTTCAGCTCAGAATAAAATTGACCCTCTTGAAATATTTAATCAAAAGGACAAAATGATTCAAATTAGCTCCATTCTGACTGAACAAAACTTGAAAAGAGATTGTGGGTTTCATATTTATCAGACAATGAATGGCATTTTTCAAGTGTTCCAGGTTTCATAAACAATGAAAAATTGAGTTCAGTTACTGCTGCCTTCTTTTTTCCACCAGGGTCACAAGAGTACTTGAGATGATATTCTGTGCTGAATATGCCTACTATTCAAATTATTAAAAAGATGGCCAAGAGTATTATTATTTTTAAAGCAATTTTAAATAGATCTGAATAGAACACAATTTTGTTCTCAACTATGAGAAAGGAATTTGTTATCACCTTCTCAAAAGAAGAAAACAGAAAACATCCTAATTTCTTTAAATTGTTAAACCTCTTGGTCCCTTAGTCAAACTTTGTAAGGACAAAGTAAGCAGCAAAGTCATTTAGTTTCAATTAGTACATTGCTTACATCATTTTTGTAACATTTTTGTTTTTCCCCCTTGATTAATTTTCTTGGTTAATTTTTCTATAGGTGCTAACATTGCAATAGTTTAGCAAAATCAAAGAATATATCTGCTGTCTCCCCCCCCCCCCCACATTCTGCCT
>JANHFT010000646.1:227763-249099 GCA_032467955.1 Pseudoxenodon macrops | reverse complement strand
ATCTGCTGTCACCCCCCCCCCCCCCACATTCTGCCTGCACAAGCCCATAAAAAAACAACAGTATTTTTATTTGCTGATATTTTCGCTTACATAGAGGGATGGCTGCTGACTACAAAAAAACAGAGCTGTTATTGCTTCTTAACAACATATATTAATAAAACACAAGAGTATGCATATTGCACATACATGCCAAAACGCAACAAGTCAGCCTGAAAATCAAAATTAACAAGATACAAGTGCACAAGACCATGCAAAAAGCTACTCAAACACTAAGGTTACATTAACCAAGCAACCAAATCAACACTGTGCAATTAGTTTTTACAATCTCAGTAGCATTAACAACTCTTCTGAGTGAAGCACAGTTATGCACAACACAGGCAACATACCTGTTCGCATATTTACTGCAAAAGAAAGGCATAGTACAACATCCAGACAATTCACCCAATCACTTATGGTGTGGGTCTAGCAACTTTTTTTTTAAGTATGGTGAATCTATGCTGCTGTATTAGTTAGGCACGTTGGAAAAGAGCATACAAATGCAAACAACAACACAGCTGAAGTGATTGGAATACTAGAAGCTATGCTGCTTTATAAATGTCAGGTTTTGTTTAACATTTAGTACAAAATAGCATCTTTTTCTTGTGACACTCTAACTTAATTCTTACAATGTATATTTGTTGAGTACTTGGACCATTAAAATACTTTGTATCCAAAAATCTTTATAATTTATATCATTTAATTCCCATGTGTGACAATTTCAAATTAATTCCTTTAAAATTAACATCATCTTACTGATATGTTAGTCAGCCCAGATGAAATCTCCAGATGAGCTTGAGACTTATACCAATTAAAAAAGCTTACAATTTATAAAAAGCAAAAAAGAGAAGAGTTCTCTATGAAACAGAATGTCTCTATAAAATTCAGAGGATGTCTTGACAATTTTCAGCAATAGTGAACCTATGAAACATAATTTGATGAAGTAAATAGGGTTAGGGTTAGGGTAAATTACAGCAGAACAAGACAAGATCTGCTTTCTTTTACTAGATCCCATTGCACTATGGGGTGTGAGGGAACCTATGGCTATCAAGGATTTGGAGAGCCACAGGTCTCTCAATGTTATGACAGCTAATTTATACTATTGTCCTAATGACCAAAAAAATCAGATAATCAGTAAAGAACCATTACAGTCTGCAGACTAAGTCATTCCAAAGAAGGCATTTACACCAACTAGACCCGTGACGGTGAACCTATGGCAGGCATGCCCGAAGTGGCATGTGGAACCATGTCACCTGGCACATGCTGCGTTGCCTGTTCCTCTTTTGGATTTCTAGTGCGCATGCACACGTGATGATTAGCTGGCCTTTGCGCATGTCACAGTGCCAGAAACTGGAAGAGCTGGTCTTCTATTTTCCAGCGTGAATATGTGCGCAGGCCAGCTGACCGGTGCGTGAACATGCATAGAAGTAACCGGAATACTTACTGATGGCAAAGCGGCCCAGACGAGGGCGCGAAGTGCTCCCTTTTCAGCACTCGGTGCCACATGCACGCGCACTCCCTTTTCGGCACTCAGTGCCAAAAAGTTTCACCATCACTGAACTAGACAGTGGGTAAGCCTCCTATGTTTCGTTTGTGGGCTCAGACAGCCATCAAAGGCTATCTTACACATGTTCAGCTGAAAATTATAGTTACTTCACATGATCAGGAATTTTGTCCAATGGATGTTTAGATACAAGTATGGAAGATAATTTACAATTATGATTAGTGTTTTAGAATCTCTAGAAAGAAGGATTAAAGGAGGAAGTCATAAATATTTTGTTTTGGAATTTAGAATCATTGTTCTCGAACTACAACCTAGGGACTCCTGCTTTAGAATATTTATCAATATGAAACCATAAATAGTCATAAACTTTCCTTGTTTATTAACCTAGTAATATGCAATAAGTAGAGAAAACTACAAAAATATTGGCTAAGAAACCAATATTAATTTACAAAGTTCTCAAAAGTAACACTTCCTATTTTAAAAAATGTTACCTAAAATTGCTCATTTGAAACCATGAGAAAATCTACAAACCAAAACCATCTGATCCATTTCAGTTTTACATATTTTTTTCTTTGTTAAAAGATGAACTACTTACTAATTAATAAAATTAAATGCATAATTTGAATTAAGATAACATCAGGAATCATATATAAGAAAACTTTTAAGATGATGAATTGCCCACTAACGATGTGTGTAATGTATTTTTTGTTGGTCGGTTGGCTTAGTTATGAATGGGTGCCATCTTCCATCTGCTGTCTTGCTAGCTTATTTCCTTTACAGTTTCAGCATTTCACAGTTTTTAAGATATCATTCTAGTTTTCTTGTTTCGCTTATTTTGTTCTCACTATGGCATCCAGAGGTTATCCCTTTTGTGTTCCTCTCTATAGCCTTCTGTGACTGTTTACATGTTTATTTTGCATTTCTCTTTGAAACATTAATTATAAATGTTAACATTATATGTATATTTCCAATTGCATGTGAACATTCTAATTTCTTTATATAATTAGCTAGTCAGGTAATTTCATACCTCTGTTTTCAGATATCTCATAATCAATTAAAGAAATGTTGAATTTTCACTTTATTTTCATTCCTCTTCAGTGATAATTGTTAGGCAAATCTTAGAAACTATTTTTACTCAGAATATTTTAATTATGAACATGGAAGTATAACATCATATTTTTAAAACTGCATCTACACTTTGAGTTCATTTAAAACCAAAATCTCACACTAAGGCCTGGATATTGAGAAAGAATTACTGACCCAAATTCTATCTTTAGATGTATTGCAATATGTGGGCTTACTATAATGTTTGCCAGTTAACATCACAGAAAAGCTTCTGAACTTGATACAACTGATTCACAATTGTGTTAAGATTGCAGTCTTGAATTTAAGCCTCTTTTATTTGACTCATTTTGACAAGGCTAATTCAGTTTAAATGAAAATATTTTCTCTTAACTAGATTATGCATAGAAATTAACGAAAGATATTATGTTCGTGAAAGAGTTGTCTATAGCATCATATTTTGCACTAACAAAAACAGAAAAGAAGCACAGTTTTCCATATAAATCACAAATCATACTGAAGTACAATATGAGGAATAAATAGCTCTTAAGAGCTTACCCACCCCAATTCTTAACATTGCTACTGCTTAAAACCACAGCATATTGTCAAGATAACTAGTAGTGATTTAGAGTTCAAACTAAAAAAAAATGTTGTAGACAAGCTCAATTCACTGCACAGTTTTATGATTCAATATAGATGCCTACTAAGTCTTTGGGGTACAGAAAGCTAAATGTAATGACAGCTGAGTTTCAAGGTAGGAATAAATTGTTCAGTTAAACTGCTCATTCTTTACACAGTTCAAACTGTAGTATATGTGGCCCACATAAAATGCACTGATGAAAAAGCATATGAATGGGATGGGGTCTAGATCAGAATTCCCCAGTATTTGGATACCAATAGTGTTTTGGGGAGGGAGTATTGTGGGAACCATCTAAAAATGGCTGATATAGTGTCTGTGATTTGGGTTCAGACAGGACTATGCAGCAATACACAGGAAGGGATAGGTGGGCAAGTGAATTCACAAAAGTCAGCCTGTAAATCAGTGTTTTTCAACCTCAGCAACTTTAAGACGTGTGGACCTCAATTCCCAGAATTCCCCAGCCAGCATACTCTTATATGAATGATACAAATATGTGACACAAATTGTATAATTGTATAAGGTTGTATAGAACTGTAAAATTTACATAATTTCCACAACGATGTTATGATGCACATTTCTATGGTTTGCACCAACCAGCCGTGTGCCAGACATCTCATATCAGACATATCAAAATCAAAATTATAGCCAGCAACCTGAAAAAGTCCAGAGAAGTTACTTACCAAGAAAATTAAAACAAGGTAGAAAAGGGATTTGAATCAAAGAATAGAATAGAATAGAATAGAATAGAATAGAATAGAACAGCTGGACGGGACCTTGGAGGTCTTCAAGTCCAACCCCTGCTTAGGCAGGGACCCATTTCAGACAAATTGTTGCCCAATCTCTTCTTTAAAATGTCCAGGATTGGAGCATTCACAATTTCTGGAGGCAAGTTGTTCCACGGATTAATTGTTCTAACTGTCAGGAAGTTTCTTCTTAGTTCGTGATAGAACAATTACTCAGTGGAACAACTTGTCTCCAGAAGTTGTGAATGCTCCAACAAAAATTATCAAAGCAATTTTTTCCCAAGAAAGGGGGGGGGGAAGCTGCAGATGCTTGTACCTATATACACACAAAAAGAAATTTGACAGTGCCTCACATCTACCAGTACACTAAACAAAAGAGATACTATACTTAAACAAACAGATAAACTAACTCCTATTGCACCAAACAAGTACAGGATCGTCCTCTTCCCCCAACCTGCCAACCGGCTAAAGATTCTGTTCAAATTCCTAAGCCTTCCAGGGAGTTCCCAACCTCTGCAAGCCAATAAATCTTTGCTTTTCTTTCTTGCATTCCTTTCAACAAAGCTGATCCTACTTCAGAATGGATTTGTGGACAGTCTATTTTTTCCAGGAGGCTACAAATGGAATCCAGGAAGCAGTTTAGAACCAAGAGCAACTCTGGTCTGATGTATACTACATTTCAATTCATTTCTTTTTTTTGTTTAATAAACAACAGAAAGGCAAGAAGCCTTTCTGAAATCCCCAAGGGGGTTTCACCAACTTACTTTCTATGGAAATCTCACCTTTAGATTATCCAATTGCATTTACTGTCAATAGTGCCTATGAACATAGCATTTCAATAAATTGAGTATCAAATAAGATTAAATTTGCAGGAAGACAAAGCAATGGTAAATTATGAAGCATGTAGCTTATACGATAATGTAAGGATCCTTCCAATTATGTTGTTGCTATATATATATATATATATATTAATTGCCTGCAGTTCTAGATCGATAACTATTTCTTTTCAACCCTTTGGCAAATTTTGCAATAAACCAACGATGCAACCTCCTCCAAACAACTCTCTTCCAGATGACTGAAGTACAGCTCTCCTCTTTTCCAACCAAAATAGGTGATATTTTCAGAAATCTCAAAGTTATTACTTCAAACCAGGTAGCATGAAAAGCTGCAATGCCTTGGGATCCTTCACTCCACAGGTGTACATTCAACATTCTGCTACCAAGTACTTGGAATTCTTCCTCAGGCAACCTTATCCAATATAGACTACTTAAGTTCATACGTTTTGAATAAAAATTATTGTGGAAAAAGAAAAACTTTGATACTTCCCATATAAAAGCTGAGGTTTAATAATTAAAGGCCCTATTGCCTTTCTCTTCTTTGTATAAACATCCTATTTCCCTTATTTATTTATTTTTTGGTAGCAGCCAATGGTTTTGCAATTGAGTGCCATCATGTGCAATGGGGTAAGTCCTTCCTTATTGACCCATGCTACATATTTATTTGCATTGTCTCCCTGGTTCAACAAGTCTGCATTGATGGCACCTGTTAAAGCTGCCTCAGCTAAGCTGTTCCGCATTTGTCTAGCTGGATTTGGGTTTCCTGGATCCCTGACTGAATACAAAGTGAGCAGAAAAAACACTGTTTGGCAACAAGCACAGTAGGGAATATGCTGTCTGTTGGTATACAAATGCGTGAATGTATTCCTCATAACATTTCTAAGGGAGCGTGCTGCTTGAGTCTCGTTGCTGTTGAGATCAAAATGATCTCCTTTGTTGTCAGTTGTTTAACAGCAGCTGTTTAATGTAACTTCAAATGATCTGCTTGAATGAAGTTGTCATTTTTGCATCCATCCTTAACGTGGTTGGAAAAGCAAAAGCTCAGCCACACTATAGTATTTTTCTATTGTTCTCTGGAAAGTTTTATACTTTATACATTTCAGATATCCCAGCAAAATAACAGCAACCAAACAGAAATGTTAAAACAAGAGTTTTTTTTAATGTTTTTCTTCTGAATGTAGACGATTTTCTGTTCACCTCTAAAAATAAACATGCCAGAAATTACAAGTGTTACAGCAACATTTTCTTAATACATGTTGTCTTGAATTTATTTCTGCATTTCTTTAATAGAACACAGATTGACTGAATTTTTACTAATTTTTTTTCAGCACAGGAGAATTTGGCGAGCTTTCTAGTTTAGCTGGATAATGAAGCAATAGCATATTGTAATACCTGATCTTGAAAAATATTTGCAATCCTCTAATGAACAATAGAGGGCACTAATGCCTCTAATCTGGGAAAAAAACCTTGCACATCATAGGAAAGAAATAAGAAAACATCATATGGCTCATAAAACTTATTTGCCAAATATGTGTCTGTGCATATGAATGTATATGCATGCATTTTGTTTTTTTTCTGATGTCATTAACAATTTCCCTTGTTCTCTGAATGTTTATCTTTCTTAGAGAAACAAGAGGATTATTGCTTGCATCATTCCAACATTTAAAAAAGCATTTTATATTACCTTTTTTACTCAATATGCTCAAAAAGTAATCAGAATATTATCTCAAACCATTCTTAGCCAATATCTGAAGCTCTTATTGCAAAGTTGGTGTTGTTTAATACAAAACACAGTAGGTGCTTTTCACAAATATACGTAGCATAAAGGCCCTTCAGAACAGGAGTGTGTTGTCCTTTTTTCATGGTGCCACTTGCTAAAAAAAAACCTCTTCAAACACAAGCAAATAAAGGAATGCCTGTAGATCAGAGGAAATAGTTTAACATAATAATGCTGTTTGAGAGAGATGCAAAATAATAAACACTATTGCATACCCTTCCTATTCCTTGGGAAAATGTATATAAAAAATCAAGATAAGCATTGCAAGAAAAAAAGTGTTACAAAAATTTAGATATTCCTGATCATCAAATAGTTGTATTCAATTTGCTTTGTAAAGCACCTAAAGGTCCATATTATAGACGTGAAGCAACATTAATTTTTCACAGTTACTAAAGTATTCTGCTCTTGTATAGCAACTCAAGATACCTTGGGCACAATTTTTGACATCAACATGATCCATTAATTTTGGGGGCCTCCTGCTTCCTGTAAAATCAGTATTTAAATCAATTTGCAACTTTAGCTTCATCACAGTTCAAAAGGTGTGTGTTGTCCTTTTTTCATGGTCCTAATCCATAGATACCAAAATCAATGTGTTGTTTCATTAACTTAACAATTTCAAAAGAAAACTTCTATATTTTTCTTTTTTTAATGGCAGCATGCAATAGCTTGGTTTCTGGTTGTGTTTGTAGCTTCCTTATGAAAATTGTGTTTACAAGTCTTTAAAAATAAATTGTTGAATAAACAAGATGAAAATACGTACCCTGTGGCTTTTTGTTTTACTGAATTAAAGCAGTGATGGTGGTCAATGGGATACTAATACATTCCAACACTATATGTTATTAATAATTAATAGCTACATATCTTGCATGATCATTTTTGTGTTTTCTTCAACATGCCCATTTTGACTATATATTTTTTCAGAAGTAACATAGGACAGGAACATAAGTTGGTTCTTTGTGTTTGACCAATTAAGCCTACAATAGCTGACTAGTTATGGATTGTGATCCTTTAGATTCGCTTTAGTATATTGCATTGGCTAGACAATGTGGGAAGTATAATTTCAACACATTTGGATGGCCTCAGATTAGGAAATATTTTAAATATTAATATTAATATTAGAGAATATTTTAATTTATAGCTCTCTTTGATTCTTATAAATGCCAATCAGTTATGCATGTTCTATAAATACATTTGTTGCAATGAGTAGTGTATCTGGGACTGCCCTGGAAAATCAACCATAAACTTCAATAGGTCCAAAATGCAGCAGTGCAGGCAACTATGGATATACTTGACAATGCCCATGTTGTACTTGCACTGGCTTCTAATTTGCTTTGGAGCACAGTTCAAGATGCCGGTTATTATCTACATAGCCTTACATAGCATTAGATCAGGTATGTGAAGGACCACCTTACTCCCATCATTTCCACCCTTTCCATAAGGAGGAGGGGCATGTATATGAAGAATCTCAGTCATCCAGGTCATGATTGTCTCGAAAGTGCTGTTTCAAAAGGCAACTGGACTTTGAAGAAGAACTGAATAAGCTTCTTGGATGAGAAGCAAAACATCTTCAATCGAGGAAAAAACAAAGTCCAGCTTCCTTTTGAAAAAGCACATTTGATAGGAGTGGCATGCTTTGGGACCCATCCATCATCTAATAAGACACAGTAAGTGTACCTCCATAAATAAGTGTGCTTTCTAGCACACCATACCACCTTAAGTTAGGTTGGCCCTGCCCCTGCTCACCTTTCAGAAAGCTTTAAAGATATGAATGCTTTTCTGGTCCTGAGGGCCAGGGAGATAATTAAGCCCTCACTGTTGGTGTGTAGTGCCTTTGACAGCCATTTTGTGTTTTAGTTACCAGTATGTGTCGACCATTTTTTAAATCTTCACTAGCAATAGAGTTATATTTATGAGATAGGCAGCCATATAACTTGATTTAAATAAATAAAAAATGCTCAAAAATACCACAAATAGTCAAGAGACACAGCAAAATAAACAAAAACAAATAAAATAAATTTAGTTTGGAAATCGGACATTCAATTATAATTTCCACGAAACTGTAAAGCACAGAAATATTGACACTTGGGTCTATGCAACTGTCTATCACTTATTTAATAAAACACCAGGCCGTTACCATGAATATTTATTTCTGATTTTATCATAATTATATACTGCCAAACTAATCAAGACTCTGGATGATGCATGAAATGAAAATCTGGCTAATCCACTAACGCACATTAAAACATCAAACCATAGATGGTTGCCCAGAACTTTTAATTAAGAGCCAAAGACCTATTGACAAACAATGGGATTGAGTATCTTCTGAAAGGAAAACAAGCCCAGAACAGCAAGGGTTAAGTATACTTCTGGGTGAAGTGCCTTCCCCAAATACAGCCAGTTTATAAAAAGCCAGTTGTCATGCCTATGCAGGGTACTGACAGTGCTTTTAAAGGCAACGCTCCTACATGAATAGAATTCAGTTACATATTGGAGTTCATTGCTTATTAAATGAATGATTTACAAAATGGAATAAAGCATTACTTCCTAAATAGTAATTTAAAATACATATAGTAACTATAATTAGTTTGAATATGTTTGGTCTTCTATTTCTTGAGCCATGCCTTTTCTCTCATATTGGATTTTCCTAAATTCTTCTATGTCATATCCTTCATAAACAGAAATACTGCTGTACCACAAGCATCCAGAAAGGCCAAAGAGGAAACAAACAATGAGCATGGCTGATGACATCATTTTGCAAATGGCATCCACCTACCTACTTGCAAAGACATTGACATGCAAGTACACAACGATGGCATTTATTATCTCCATTGTTTGCTTTATACGCTACTGGGTTGCCTTCAGGGGCTTTTACCTGGGAGGGTAATTTTGTTTGGTTGGTTGTTTGTATCTTTGAATTTCCAAGTCTCTATTGAAACTTTGATCTGAAGAAACCTTCTGTCCGTGGTAGGCATGACTACAGTTTCACCATTATCCCACAGCCATTGTTTTGGTCACTTTAACAATCAGGTCGGAATGATACTTGTCCTGTTTCTGCTCCCTCCAATCACAATGATTTAAACTTAATTTTCTTGTCTTATTGAGTTGCTATCTAAATTATTCATTGCCAACAAGCTGATCTTCCTCCCAAAAATCCTCCCAAGCATTTTCAAGCAACTTATTTTGTTGGACTACTGTACTTTATCATATCCTAATCCAGCTTTCCCTAAACTGTTGTTCTCCTGTCATCCATCTAAAAAGATGCAAATTACCAGTTGTCTGCAAGGAATATAAATCCTTCCATTCTCCACTATCCTGTCAGAGCTTTTGAAGACATTTCACTTCTTGGATGAGAAGCGAAATGTCTTCAAAAGAAAAGAAAAAACAAGACAATCCAGTTGCCACCTGAAAAAGCACCTTTGAGACAACCATGATCTGGATAACTGAGAATCACTACAGACTTTTAGCTATACAATTTGGGATGAATACCCTTTGAATGGTGTGGCAGTAGGAATGGATTTCCAGAAGAAAAAAATTGCAGACTACAGGAAACAGGAGCACGACTCAGGTGATCCTGAGGACACAGATAAATCTCCAAGTTCTTTAATGACCCTCTAAAAGGATGCAGTTGTCTGCAAGGAATATGAATCCTTTCATTCCCTACTATCGTGTCAGAGCTAAAGAAGCTTCTTGGATGAAAAGTGAAACATCTTCAAAAGAAAAAACAAGGAAGCCCAGTTGCCTCCTGAAAAAGCACCTTTGGGACTGTTGTTCTCTTGTACTGTTAGTGCTAAATTACAATTCACACCTTCAATAATTAGCTTTAGCTTAATTGTGTCCACCATATTTAGAGAGTAACATGTTCATAATCTGTAATCTGACAATTTATAATTTTTTATGCTTTCCTTAATTCTTTATGTCTTCCAAAGCAAAGCGTCATCCAGTTTTTTTGCCTACTTATTCATATTCCAATATAACTTATTTTAGCTAATGCCAAGATTGATGGCTCATGAGTTGAAAAGAAACAGCTTGAATGACATAACTACAAATATCAGAAACTTATTTCCTTTTTATATGGTCATGCTCTCCTCCCTCTACACATCTAATAATGTATCTTGTTGTTTGTTCTAATAATTTACTTCTTTCTAATATTATATAGGCCAAAGTGGGAAATTGACTTGAGTGACTTAAACGAGGATCACATGTTTTTTGTTATTCCATTTTTATGTTGTTGTTTTTTACTAAAATTAATGGAAACTTTAACTTTTCACTAGAATTCTTCATACAAACCAACTCATGATATGAATTACTTTAATAGTTACACATATATATTCTTTAGAAAAATCTTTTTAAAAGACTGGAAATACCCACTTAAATTGATTGGTTCAACAAAGATAAAATTCTGTAAATAACATTTCCATTTCAAAAGGTTTCCAGTGTATTTTAGGAAGCTGCCAGGTTGAACAAAAATAATCAATTTATGAAATGTTTGAGTAGATGCTAACAGCTGTTAATTGTTTATATACTACAAGAAATCAAAACCACATACAGAAGCTGCTATAAAATATGAAATACAGTATCTTCACTTTATAGTTTGAACAGTAAGAATAATTTTTGGTTTCAGGAATCTTTTTGCATCCGCAGGAAAACTAAGAACAGCTTTTTCAAAATTAATTTATTTCAATAGTAAACTTTAAATATATACAATATATTAAACAAAAATAACTGTGATTTTTTTCCCATTAGCCCGACTAGTGAAACTACTGAAACTATAGTTATTATACTGGCATAAAGGTTTTCACAAAAAAATGTTTGAAAGTCATCCTTGGTATTGTCCACATGATATTTAGTCCCAAGGCCTATTAAGCATATAAGATAAAGAAATGTTGAAGAATATTGCAATTAAGAAGCGTGAAAAATAAAGTTTAAAATAGATTTCTAACCTACGTGTGTGAGGTAATGTTAAATAAAGATAAGTTGCTGTTTCTTTTATTATTACCATTATCGGGGCTACCAGTAATATATTTGTGTAGTAAGATATGAAAAGAGAGAGCAGAGAATGCAAAATTGCTTCACCTACTTTCAATCATTAGCAGAGTAATTAAACAAGAATCCAGAGTTGATTGAAAGTTAAATTTTGAAGGAATGTCTTGAGAAAAAATGGGGAAGCTGCTGCTTTCATAAGGCCAACATTTGCACAGCAGTATAAAATAATAGCTACAATAATAAAGGAATCACATAAAATTGAGGTTTCTTAAACTTGTCTATGCAACATAAATTCTTTTTCCTGGCCTTCAGCAGCTCAGCTATGTATGACTGCTCCTACTATTATTATTCTATATGTCATTTGGCTGTCTTGCCATTGTTGCTTGGAGGCCCTATGCAGGTCAGAAATTATACTGGTTTTCAGTGTTAGTCTTTTCCCTGAAGTCATAAGTGCGGTAAAAAAGTAATTTCATTACAAAACTGCAGGATACATAAAATCATAATTTTGAAGGACATACAGGATGACTCATCCATACAATCTGACCCTATTCCTCCTTTCCTCCCAAGGCATTGTCCACCACTTCTCCATGTGGATCAGCTGTCTACCTCCATCTCAATCACAGAATGACACAATGTTATTTTCTTTTCAACCCACAGATTTTTTTAAAATAGTGCATTTAAAGTAACGCAGAGACCAATCTTCCATAGTCACTCAGACGCCTAGATCATGATGGCATTAAAAATCAATTCAATAAAGTCACCTCAGATTGTATTAATTTTATCAAAAGCAACCGACACACACACACACACACACACACAAACATAACATCTTCGGATATATAATTATTATAATATTTGACTCAAACTATATTGGAACCAGCTTCCAATGTAATTTAGCATCTTTCAGATAAATTTTTCAAGACATACTGAATTCTCAAAGGGAGAAATATGCCTTTTAAAAATCCCACTGTAATCCCTGTATTTCATGACCTAGGATGCTGTTGGTAACAGAAGAAATCTTATCAATGGGCAGTAGTTTAGTGTACCTGAGGGCACAGAGCAACCAACTAATTAAATTGTCCTGTACTGACACTGCTCTCTCTTATTCTCTTTTCTAATTTTTCCAAACAAAATTTATCTAGTTCCCCAGAATGGCTCTAAACTGGCTAGATAACACCTCTGCTTCATAGTGATCTGGAACAACTTAATATTCCTATTGGGAGTATTCTTCCAGTTGGTACATTTTACATATTTGAATATGGTTTGTTTGTGCTTCAGTTTTCTTTCATAAATCATATTTATAAGCCAAAAACATCTTAACTTACAGTGATGTTGGAATATAGCCAGTGATGAAATCATCAGACATACATATCCAGCTTTGTGTGTATTTTGTCTCAATTCTTTCTTTTCTAATTAACTCTATCTCCATTATTGACCTAGAGTAATTCATATTTTGTTCTCAACTTTCTCATTTCTTCAACTTGTACTCTCTGATGTGCCTCAATTTTCTAAGTATCTTCTCTAGTGAGCTAAACTTATTACAATCTTTGAAAGTCCATTCTGAAACCATTCTTTTTTGGCATTTTAATAATAAATTAACTATTACAGTAGTATCACCAGCAGGAAAGAAAGAGCATACATCACTGAGAATGTTTGACATTTTACCTCAGTTTTTGAAAGTGACACAATCCTTCCCATGCTCAATTGGGGAAGTATAGAATTTCTTAATCTGCAAACATTTAAAAGGCCTCTGGCATTGTGTGTATGTATTAATCCAGTCTTCAAAACAGAAGTATAGTGTAATTGGGAAGAAGCATTAGTAGCTTGGAGTAGAGACACTATAAGCTGAGGCTGTACCACTCCAAAGATCAAGAAGTAGAAAGTAGAACTGATCAAAGATAGCTTTTTCAGGACCTTGGACAGCACTCAGAGAAGAGTCTAGTGCTAACTTTTCTGAACTTGAATATCTTCTTCAGGATATACCTTTTGCTATACAATGAATAACCTTAAAATAAATAAAATTATCTCCATCACTCCTTTCCCTCTACACACAAGGATAAAAGGATTCTGCTACCTTTATTAATCTAGTCAGGGGTTGTTATCCTTTAGATCTTGATGTAGTGCATTGATGTTTGAAACTATTGTGCAATTTTTGCCTAATTACTACCAAATTGCATCCTAAATCTGTAGATCATCAGAGTGAAATAAGGATGCAATCCGGGTTTATTGCCATTGTAGAAACTGAGGCAATATTTTCCAGAGCAAGTATAGAATCACCCTCATTTGTTAAGTTGAAGGTTTATGAGTGAGCATTTAAAGATATTTGGTTGGCTCTTCAGATTATTGGATTAACTGTTGAACTGTACAAGAATTTGAGAAGAACAAAATGTAAACTATTCTATTTCTAATTCTTCTGTCATTCCCACTTGCCAGCTATGGCTGCTATAAGATAAAAATTCATTCACACATGATTAAACACAAAGAAAAGAAACTGGACACTGTGATAGAAATTATACCTATGTGGCAAATGTTCAAAAATAAAACTATATTTTTAAAAAATGGGCTGAACATTTTTATGTTTGGAGAATTTTATGAGATATTTCTTCATTTCCTAAGCTCTTTAAATATAAACATTAGTATATAAAGAATTCTTTTTTGAAACAGTAATTTTTCTTTGTTTTGACAGGGAAAACATCATTTAGAGGAGTGTATGTGTACAAGTTAGCAGTTATGTATACGATATCTGCTCTAGATTAGTCCTGCTTGAATGGCATCATAAATGGGTCCATTCCTCAGCAGTTGTCTACTTCAGATGGAAACTTGACAACCTCTACTTAGTATGTCTTTCATAGTACACAATGAAGTGTAAAACTGCTGTGAAAAAGCCTATGTTTCAAAACAAACCATCTCTGTAATAAGCACTTAAAATACTTTCATTAATATATTTATGGATGTAAACAAAAACTTAATATCACCATAAAGAAGTGATGGGAACAGGGATTATGTTTCAAGTTTTATTAAGTTCTATATATGTATATAAAATGGCTTTGGCATGTCTGATTAACAGTACAGAATTTTACTAACATGCGCACTTACACACATACGTTAAAGCTTAATCAAAATTCTAAATTAGTAAATATTGAATTTAACCACGTTTATATCTCAGGTATTAGCAAATACTTTTGGTCTATAGAGATACAGTCCTTCTAATCTTTATCTGAATTTGCAATTAAGACTTCAGAGCTAGAGATATCTGTACACAGTTCTATATGCAGCTCTGCTCTCTTATATTTAAACGAGTGGTCCCAAACCATATCAGCCTCCCAATGCATCAAAAAGTAAATGTCTGATGTCTAATTGAACTAAGAGATAACAGTCTTTTAAGCTATGCTATGAATGTCTAGTGCAGGATTCCTTTGCCCAGAAAAAAAAAGAAACAGAGGATAAAAACATGCATGAAATAGTATAGTTACAGAGTATATTTGGCATTTATTTGCCCAATATTCAGTAACGATAAATGCATGGAAGGAAGCCTCCTACTCATTTCTACTAATTGTCACCTCCAGGAGGACATTGTGGGGGTTTCAATATGAGCACTTAAAAAAGTTTTCTTTTCCAATCTCTTGTAGGCTTATATCAGTTTATCACAATTGAACAATTGTGTTGAAAAAGCCTCGGTCTGTTTAATGTCATTAGTGATTGTTCTATAGAACAAACAGCCGCTCTAGCATTCTGCTGCTGTTAATCTTAAATCTAAACTTGGCGGCACTTGGAGAGAGTCTCAAACACCGTTTGTTCTAACCAACGCATGTCTTTTAATCTATTGCAAGTCAAGGCTCTTATCTTTTTGTGCTCAAGTCAGAGCAGTGCTTTCTTTCCCCAAATACTAAACAAAACCCAGTTAATATATTTGAAGTCTTTTTTTTTCACCTGAAAAGCTTTCCACTTCATTTAGTTGGGCACCAGACTTCAGTATAATCTGTATAATTTACAATCTTTTAATATATATTCTTTTAATTTTAGTAAAGTTAAATTTGCTGGTAAACTATGGGGTTATTTTACAGAACTAGCTCAGTAAGAATAGTGGTTCCTTCAGAAAGTTTACCTATTCATGTTAAAAAAAATCATTTACTCAACCCGTAACCTACAGGTAAAGGCCAGTGCAGAAATGAGACTGTGCATATTTATAGGTAAGACTAATACGATGGGCACTCTGATTTAAAATGTCATTTACATTCCTAATTCAGAAAAGTAAACATTTTCCCCTCAGGATCTGGTTTTGTGTCTCCGTATTAGTTCAAACTAACCTCACAGGCTTCCTGTGAAACCCATTATCCTACCCCATCATCTCAACATATATGCAGAAGTACCTACAAGAAATTGAATTATTTTCTTATGCTACCATACAATTAATCATTACATAGTTTAGCCTTTAACACGGAAATTGCCTTTACATCTTATAAATTATTTTATGTGCGTATAAACATTAATTGGTTCAATATTTTTCTCAATCCTATAGTTTACTAAAGGTGAGATTTAAGTGAGATCTTAGAAAATCATTTCTAATAGTTTCAATATATGAAACTAAAATACTCAACTTGTCATATCAGTAGCCTGGCTGATTTATTTGAGGCATCTGTCATCCATCCATCCATCCATAAACAAATATTTCACATAATACTACCTCAAATGCTAATTCAGTAATGAATACATCTTTAATGTAAGTGTAAAATTTAGGAAATTACAATATAAAAATAACATCATATTCCACTCCACAAAGATTATAAAAACTTAGTGTATACTACAATTTATATATCAGGATACATTTACCTAGTTTGCCTTGCTCAACAGTGGATTGAGAGAGATGTATCTAGGCAAAACCTCCCAGATGCACAATTTATGATGCAATCCTGTCCCAAAATTCTAACTAGCGTAATAAATATCAAGCATTTCCACAAACATTCACAATCATTTTATAGGAACAGTTCTTCCACATCTCAAGCAGCTTATATGTAGTGTGCATCTTTTCAGTTTATTTCTAGTTATCAAATTCTAACAGACATTTCTGTTTGAGATCATATATTTGTAGAGCCTTGGCCAAGAAGCCATAATAGCATGTGAAATGGAACCAAGTCTTTATATGGCAATTTGCTAAAGAGCACAAATGGTAATCAGACTAACCTAACCTTAAAACTTTTTAATATTGAATTTGCATGCATTTTTAAGAACAATACATCAGTATAGTATGGATATATGTATAAAAAAGCAGGGATGTTGGTATGCAAGAACCATTAACAGAAGAAACCAACAAAAAGACAATAAATGATATCTCTGCTTGGGAAAGATGAGAGTGAAAAAGAAAGAGACTCAAAGTGATTCTAGCTTGATCATGTCTGGTTTAAAAGGAGAAAGGGAGAAACTCTGGCAGGCTTTCATAATTCTGTTTTTATGTGCTATACTAATATAGAGTTTCAGTAGCCTTCACAATGTCTGTTTCCTAATCTGGCCTACCTCAAAGGCTGATGATAAGGTTCCACAATTTAATCTGGAGCTTCTAGCAACTGTTAGTGATGTATGTTCTTCCTCCATTTAGGGAACTACTCAGCACACACCTCTGGCTTCTGTTAATACAGGAAGACCTTTAGTCAGAATAACTTCCAGAAGCCAAAGTCTTTTCATACTTCTGTTCTCTTTATGTATTATTTTCCATTTCATTATCAAAACTATAGCAGTAGAAATAAAATACTGTTAGAAACAAAATACTGGTATATGAAAATTCCTCAAACTGGGAACATATTCTGAAAAAACAGTGTTGCCCAACCTGTTACCCTCAGATGTGGTAAAATTCAACTCCAATAATCCTAGGTTAATCCAGTCATTCACTCTGTTTTCAGGGGATTACTGTATAGAATTGAAATTTAACATATCTGGAGGGCAATAGATTGGTAAACTTTCATAAAAAGGTTGAATGTGTTCAATCCGGTCGGCTTCTGTTCAAAAACGTACTGTACAATAATTTGACCCTGACAAGTATTTCAAAGGCATAAATCTTTATTAGTCAGAAGCAAAATTTGCCTAAGATTTCTGATATGCTAACCACAATCTAATCACGTGTAATGTCCAATTATTGCTTTGTTAAAATAATGTGATAACAAATATTTCAAGAAAGCTCCGCTAAGAGTCTGTAACAATGAACACTGTACGGACTGTTCATTTACAATGTATTTAAAATAATGCAAACTATAGAACTGGTTTTATTTGCACCAGCTATTACAAAATTCAAAATGTTTTCACATTTTGCTATAAGAGAATATTTTATAGGCACAAACTTAATTATGTCCAATTTACAGTAGCCTATGAATACAATTGTTTGGAAAGCTAATACTGTTTGTTTATAGAGTTTATAGAGTTACATAACAGCAGTCACAAAAGCAAAATCAACTTGTTCAACAGTTTGTGGATCAGTTGAAATCCACTGTGGTATCTATTATAACAGCAATATCAAACTATTAAAAAAATAAAATTGATTCCTTATTTAAATTATTTTCTGGAGTAATTCTCAAGGGCATGGTTATTGTCACTGTAGCTTAAGGTAAAGGTTGATTTAGCTTAAGATAAAGGTGGAAATTTTCAAATTCATAAATATGAATACATAAAAACAATCCAAGGTAGTCTAAATTTGATTTGGGGAGGCTAATACTACTTTCATGAGCCTTTAAGCCTAAGAATTATGCACTATTTTGTGCTGATAAGATGGGTTCAAGTCTAATTTTATAACATAATTCCAAATAATAGTGATATATAAAGCAGAGACAAAAACATACTTAGATAAATTGATGGCAGGAATCAATCTAATTGAGATGAAGGTGACAAGGTTCTTGGAAGGCAGAAAGAGCTATATATCCACTTAGAACTCTGTAACAGTAATTTTGAGAGGCTTACATTCTTTTTTAGGTTTCTGTGCCACCAATCTCAAATATTCTGCATATATGCAGTTGTTTGATCTCCACTTCATTTCCAAGAACAGAATATCCCGTTCTCCCCATAAGATCAGCAAAGAGGTGATGATATAATATAATGAGGAAGATTTTAATTTATATTCCGCCTTCTTGTCTATGCAGGATAGTGGAATATAAATTCCAGAAGGCAGCCAAAGAAAAGGGGTTAAGAGAGAAAGACAGACAGACTAAATATACATACAAATGGATATTAAGATAATTTAAGAAGTAATCTGTATCAAATATAAAGTCTTTATACTTAGACACACTGAAGGTCATATGCATTTAATGTTCAAATCTATAGATCTTAAACATTACTACATTTTCTGCAAAGAAAAATCTGCCTAGTTTATGTGAAGGGTTAAGAAAACAAAAATTTGTTTTAAAACTTGCCACTTTGGACTTTAGCTACAAAAAAAAAGGGGTCTTTTCGTGAAAATAGATGCATTCGTTATTCCCAAAAAAAGCAGGCTGATCTAGACTGAAGTATGCAATGAATTCCAAGAACCCAAATAGAATTTTGGCTTGTACTTCTCCAGAAGTTTTCCCTTTCAATGGTACACAAAATATTACATGAAACTTAAAATCATTTTTATCCTTTCTACTGATAAAGTTTCCTTTGTCTTGTTTTTAGCAAGTCCCCTGCTCACACCAGTCATGGTAATTTCCTGACCCTCAAGAGAGGGTTTTGGGAGGAGCTGATGTAGATAGGTTTGCCAGAGGATGAAGAGGCTGGAATGTCACCTTCTATCTTCTGGCACATCTACAGATCAAAGCCATTATAAATCTAAATATAACTACTACATCATCATTATTATAACCTGCTGTTTCATTGCCAAAAAGGTCAAAAATTCCTGGGGCATTCCTAAATTAACACTTCAGTAACTTTTTATCAGCATTAATGAACTAGAAGAAAAAGTGATGAAAGACAGAGAAGACAGAACAGGTGAATGTATAAAAGAAATAACTAATTTCTTCTCCGTACAAATAAATTGTCCCAACTAGCAAAATCCACAATGCCTCTAAAACCAGAATAGACCTAATTCACTTCAAATGTTTTACTGAACTTTGAGAATTTGCTCTTTAATTGGAAATAATGAAATTTGAAGAGGAAGGGATTTAAAGTAGCCCCTCTCTGGAATCTCCCAAGGTATATCCATAAAGTTAGAGAAGTATAGATTTAATCTGGCAAGTTTCTGTTTATATGCAAATAAAGAATTTTGGCTGGATTGTTTCATGTTGTTCTTGGGCTAGGCATGGGCCAGGTGTGACATCAATCAATCTCTTCCTCTTCCCAAGATCCAGCTCTAGACCTGCTGTCTCACCCCTACCCCAGAGTGTGCTCCCTCACTTCTGGGAACCTGCTGCATTACTGTAGTCCATCACATCACCTTCCTCTTCATTAACACATTCGATCACAATAACTGGGGTTAACTTCAGTTTCCCCCAAAAAGAGTTGTTTTAGGAAACAGAATAGTTATTGCAAAAACAAAACAAAAGGCATATTTTGGGGAGGAGGGGAATAGATATGTGACAAAAACATAACACTATTGTTAGACATGTGGATTTATAAACCAAACAATCAACCAACCAACCGAATAAATAAATAAATATTATCAGTGTCTTTCTTTTGTTTGCTTTTCTTGCATTCTCTTTATTTTGTCCAGCTGTCCAGATGATACTTCCCTCATCTGTCAATTCCCTCTTTCTTCTTCCCAGATTCTACCTGCCTATCTTTCTGATAAGGAAGTGGTGACTTAAACCAAGAGAAGGGCCAAATATCTGTTGAGACAGAAAAGGAGGACAAAAAAACCTGAAATTTAAGCATAGAACTACATAAAGACATTGCCATAATTCACATAAGTAAATCATATCTGAAAGTCTTCTTCCAAGCTTAGCCAACTGTTGAACAAAGGGCTTAAGTGTCTGGAGAACTGAGATTTCCTGCTATGACCTGGTTTGAAGTTTGACATAAAACAGCAATTTATGCTTTTATCACAAGCTGCACCAGGTGAAAATAAACTACCCATTGTACAATTTCTTGGTTCACATGTAATATCTTAACATTATCCAAAATAAATCAGTTCTTCCAAAACTGTCATTATTCTGTCATAGTCCTGAGTCATTTCAGATGACAATCATAAGGATGTTTTTATAAAATGGGGTGGATATTTTAATGCACCATACAATGAAACTGTGATTATATTAACCATCATTTTGTGACACAGACACACACTGATTTCCTTGATGTTTCTCTTCTACCCTTGTTGGTGAACTTCTATAAACTCTTGTTTTATTCAATAGTATGGATGACAGTGCCATTATCAAAAATACATGCTTTTAAAATGGTTGCACTGCATTTCAACAGCATTTTCCTACAGCTGAAGGTTAAAAATGTTTTATCTTAACCCATGTTAGACACAGATTTAATTAAATTAAACCATTCATATAAAAGACATATGATATAGGTATAATAATAAAATTTGTAGAATATCTGGTGCATTCTGAACTGACCAATATGCCAATTGAGGAACTGCCAAACAAGCTAACAGTAAACAGCCTAACCAAAGAACCTCCACCAACACTGACAGGGCAAGCCGCTAGAATATAAGTGAAAGCAAACCCCATTCCTTAATAGCACCGATGATTTATTTATTTATTTATTTATTTTATATAATTCGTCAAGCATGTATTAGATAACAGATATAAGTATAAACATGATTATGAATACATGAAATGGATACAAATAAAAGGGAA
>JANHFT010000646.1:166629-190801 GCA_032467955.1 Pseudoxenodon macrops | reverse complement strand
AGGTGTTGGCTTTGTTGCTGTGAGCGGATTGGTTGGCTGTGTTGTTGCATCTTGATTGAAAACATCTGGAGTTGATCAAGCACCAGCCTGAAGATGATGAGTGAGAA
Organism: Pseudoxenodon macrops; assembly: GCA_032467955.1. Classification (NCBI taxonomy): domain Eukaryota; kingdom Metazoa; phylum Chordata; class Lepidosauria; order Squamata; family Pseudoxenodontidae; genus Pseudoxenodon; species Pseudoxenodon macrops. The sequence goes on along the minus strand of JANHFT010000646.1, from coordinate 190,694 downwards.
CTCATCGAAACGTCGCCAAGATACTCTCAATCTTACACGGGAAAAGACCTGAATACGCCAAGACTTGTGACATTTCGACGAGGTCTCACTCGTCATCTTCAGTCTGGTGCTTTCGGCTTCGTGGCCAGCTTTGCTCGCACAGAAAAAGCCATCCAGACATAGCCATTAATCAATGTACAAGCTGATCCTAACCATGCTAATCTCATGTAGTCATTAAATCTGAGTTTTAGTTCAAAATCTATTATGAGGCAATGTAAGACAGACAGAGTAGATTCCACCATTATATGGTTTACATTTTTTTTTCTTTAATGACCCTGTAAACCAGGGGTGTGTTCTACTTACCTTCCCTACCAGTTCAGAGTAGCGCCGAAAGTGCGCATGCACACATGTGTTACTTCTGGGTGAAAACCCTCTGCACATGCACAGAGGGATTTTTTTGGTCCGATTTTTGGTCGGAGGACTGGTTTCGGGGACTGTCCAGCTGGCCATCACTGTTGGTTTGGCAAGCAGGTGGAAATTCCTGCTACCGGTTCGAACGGGCAGGAACTCACCTCTGTAAGCACTTGCATCAGGGTGGAGTTGTGGTAACTGAATGGAGCTGAGTGTTTACTGACCAGATGCCCTTCCTGACACCTATGCGGAATTCGTAGCAGATATTTTCTCTTTGCCCAGAGAGAGAAATATATTCTACTACCTAGGATCAAACGCAGAGCCTCCTGATTATGAGGCGAGAGCTCCATGTCTAGACCATCATGCCATTCTCACCATCTGATTTACATTATTACACCTTTTATTACACCTTACATTATTACACCTTTTTTTTTTCAAACAAGAAACTGTCCTTGAAATATTGGCAGAGGTGACCATTCAAATTAAAATGAGTGATTGTGAATCACCATTTCAGGCAGGATCCCCTCAGAGGATATATTCTATACAATCCCTGCTTTGAAGAAGAAATACAACAGGTGATCCCAAGATTCTCATCTGAGTCAGAGGGACACAGCATGCAATGAAAAGGGAGGAGAGGCTGAGTGGAGGCACTTTACTCTACAAGAGCTCCAACGATAACCCATCCTGAATGGGTTATCACACAAAGACAAGAATGTAAAATGAAAAATAATGTATGCAAGAATAATTCTGTATTCTGCCTTTTAGATTACATCCCATGTTCTTCCTATTACATTTGACAATTCTCAATAAAAGGTGGCTTTATATTACTACGGTTAACCAATAAGTTGAAAACATGTTAATTCTTGCTTCTTGGACTATATTCATATATTTATTCATTGAGATATATCCATTCTGAATTGTAATTTAAGAAATTGCTGTGAAAACTTCTTGGAGTTGTTGCTACCCTTTATCTTTCAAATGCCAATTCAATATCAAAATAATGTTTGATAGTAGCTGAACGCTAAGCATTTCCTCTTCTAAGAATGAGGCACTGGTGATTTTTACTACAAAGGCATCATTATAAAGACAGTTATTCTATCATTTTGAGGCATCTAGAGCAGTGAAGTTATAGTAACTAGTTTTCTGCCATTTCTTAAACACACCTTTTTTATTGATTGCTTCATAGCAGAATTATTAGTCAGTGTTGTTATTCAAACAACTTGCCGACAAAGGGAGGAGAGGAGAAAATATTTCTGCTATATTCTAAGCTATAATGATAATTTTCCAGCAGCTTATTCTGGGATTCCCTGAGAATAGCAACCGCAATAGCACTTAGACTTACATACCACTCCATAGTACTTTACAGCCCTCTCTAAGAGGTGTACAAAGTCAGCATATTAACAGTGTGGATCCTCATTTTACCAACCTTAGAAGGATGGAAGGCTGAGTCAACCTTGAGCCAGTCAGGATTGAGTTCTTGGCAGTCAGCAGTGAATTAGTCTGCAACACTGAATTCTAACCACTGTGCCACCACGGCTCTTATATACACAGGCATCTTTCTCAAAAGTGTGAAATAATGTGTTTTTATGGAATGATTAGGTGAAGCTTTGATTATTTTTTCACTTTATTGTAATATATATTTAATACAATATTGCCTTGTTTTATTTATTTATATTATTGCATTATTTCACTGCTCAGAACTGTATTTTAAAATGGGTGGCTATATAAATTTTCTAAATAAAATGTATGAGATAGGCTGCATTTTATGGGGAATTAGTATATCTGCACACTCTGAGATAGAGGTAGAGGCAGAGGCAAATAGTGGTAGAGATATAGAGATATCGTGTGAGAGTGGTAGAGATAGAGACACAGAGATTTTGTGTTTTTGTGTGTGTATGTGTGAAAGAGAGAGGGAGAGAGAGAATGTGTGTGAGAGAGAGAGCAGGGAGAGATAATAAGTAAAGCAGGCAAACAACCAAAGAGGTTTATGAAAAATACATTTAAACCTCTCTTTTTTTCTTGGCCATTATTCTGTTTCCCCTCAAGCTCTTTTTCATCTGATGAGAAACAAAAATATATTTTGTGTGATAAAACACTACAATTATCTATCATTTTTTCCACATTCATGCTTGTGTTTGTAACATATATCAGTGATTACTGATAAGATACAACTTTTTAAGAGCTATATATTTTACACTTTGATTTCATTAGTCATTTAGGAAAAGAAAATATAAATTTATCGCAAAAGTTAAAAACGATTTCGGTTCCTCTAATGTAGCTAAACATGACAAACATTATGCTGATGGAATTGCTTGTGGAACTTGGCAACTGGAGTCTTAAGAACTTGGGCTTTCCACAAATATTTGGGAGGAAGACCCACATTAAACCAATTCTCTAGAAATTTCTAGAAAATTCTCCTATATGTATCTAATGTTTTGAAAAATCTGAACTATCTCTTCAGTGATATTACCTTGTATACTTGCCCAAAACATTTATGCTAATTCCCTATCTACTTTTTTTTCCTTTTAGGGAGGCTAAACACAGTTCATTTGTTTTCTTTTTCAGAGCACACAATTATGTTTCCAAGTTTGCAAATATTTTATCAGGGGTTCACATTGTCAAAATGTCACATTGCCCTTCTTTGCTAAAGAATTATTAAAGTTCTGAGTGCGCTAAATTACAATTCTCAAAATGTGAAAGAAATGTGACATAAGGAAGGAGAAAGAGGGGAATGAGACTAACCAACAGCACAGAAAGCTGCGTTGTTTATTACCATTTTTTGCTGTTGACTAGAAACTTTGTAGAGCATTTCAATGTATTCATCACAAGGTGCTAATAGCACAGAGCTCACTTCAAGTGTTACCAATTCATGGATAGATTAGGGGGTATATTAATAATATAGCTAATATTAAGTGTTTATAGCCTTTAAGCCAATGACAATTACAACTCAGCCAAATTTCCTGACCACTAAGGCCATGGAGAAACAATTTGGTAGATTTCATCAACAGTTCTAATTATGTTCCTGTCAAGTTGAGAAGAAAGCAATCCATAACTGGAGGGTCTGCTTAGAGACAATGGCACATTAAGTAATTTATGCCTGAGACATAAGACTGTAGTTAGTGTAAACAAAGCTTGACTAACAAGTGGCCTCAAACAGGAATTTGTTGGGGAAAGGGAAGACTTCCCAACCATTTTTGCATAAGCAGATGTAGGACGTGATTTGAGGCAAGAATATCTAGTTAAGCTTTGCTTCCAGTAATGTATATTTTACAACAAGAAGCAAAATTTCAGCTGCACGATTCATACAGGTAAAGTGTGCAGAAAAAAAACTATTCACAAGGCATTTACACAAAACAAAATTGGTTCATAAAGGTGACTGTAATAGGACATCCACCCAGTTACCCATAGAGACATGTAGACACACCCACCTGCTATATATGCATGAAAAAATATTCTATTTGAAGTCCATTTCTGAAGATTTCATAAGATAGTACCATAATATCACAGAAACAATATACTGTAAACCAGTTTTATCTGTAATGCCCAGATGAAACACACAAAGGGATTTTTATCATCTGTAAACCAAAGCACCATCATACAGTTTATACATTTTAGCTAGCTAAACTGAGTTTACAGTTTATACATTTTAGCTAGCTAAACTGAGGAAAGAAAGGAGAGAACAGGAGAGAATGTGCTTGTGTAATTTGAGTAATTTTCCACTGTGATCTATGCTGGGTTGCAGTTTGTGTTCTTTCAGACAGGGTAATTTTACAAATAACATCCTTATTAGATTTTGTGAAAAGGCAGAGATGTTTCCTCAGTGTGAAGAAAGGAGGTATGAATAGACACCTATCCAAGGTTAGGAATTTTCAAATTTTTTGTTTTGTATTGTTTGTTGTTGTCAGCACAAAAATATTGTTAACAAACTAAATTCAAACTAAAAGGAAAAATTAACAAATGGATTATATTTGAATCTGTCTAATAATTAAGATATGCTGGTTATTAGGATTTTTCTATATTGTTGTTGTTGTTTTGCTGTTGTTACTACTACCTGGAATTTTCTGAGTTCATTTAAAAAAAGATTCTTAAGTATTTTTTACCATCTTAGACTTTGATCTACGTAAGAAGTACAGTATCTACGCTGAATAAAAGCCAAGAAATACAGGCAAAATACAGCCACTAAAGGTAGTCCTGAATTTACAACAGTTCATTTAGTGACTATTCAAAGTTACAACAGCACTAAAAAAAACAGTACTTACGACCATTTTTCACACTTATTGCTGTATCCCCATAGTCATGTGATTTACAATTGGATGCTTGACAACTGGTTTATCTTTGTGACAGTTGTAGTGTGCTGGGGTCATGTAAACACTTTTTGCAACCTACTGGCAAGCAAAGTCAATGGGGAAGCCTGATGCACTTAACAACTGTGTTACTAATTTAGCAATTGTAGTTATTCACTTAGCAACTGTGGCAAGAAAAATCATAAAATTTATCAAATTTATCATTTAGCAACAGAAGTGTTGGGCTCATTTGTGGTCATAAGTCAAGGACTATCTATAGTGACTAGACTAATGACTAGTGAAGATCATTCTTGCATAGGTGAATGGTGCTTACATCATGTATTTACAATAGTGTGTATATGCATTTGTATTTATTTTTCACTTTAACTGATTTGATATTGTGCATATTATTATTTGACTATTGATACATACCTGAATATTGCCTAGAGCCATGATGGCAAACCAATGTCATGTGTGCCAGAAGTGGCCATCTCTCTGGGCCCGCCAGCCATCACCCATTGCTCTTTTGGGTTCTGGCGCACATATGTGCGCTAGTCAGCTGGTCTTCACAAGTGCGGGAGTGCCAGAAACTGGAAGAGCAGCTCCATGGTGTACATGTGCATGCTGGGAAGCTGAGTTTCCCTGTGCGTGTGTGCCAGCCAGTTGATCTTGCATGCACCGGAAACTGGAAGCTCAGCTTCCCAGCATGTGCATGAGTGCCGGGAACTGCTCTTCCTGTTTTAGGTGCTGCCATGTGTGCGCACCAGGAAGTTGCTCTTCTGGTTTCCGGTGCTCCTCCACGCCTGTGTGCCCACGTTCCCGTTTCGGCACTCGTTGCCAAAATGGTTCGCCAACAGTGGCCTAGAGGCTTACATTAATAAGTTTCCAGAATAGTTTATTGAATTACCACTGTTGTTGAGATTCACCTACCATAATAAATAAGCACCAAGCAAACTACATTTAAATTTACTACAATATAATGTATAAATATGAGTATATCAATGAATAAGGCCCATAAATCAAGGTAGGTGTTATTTCAAATAATACATACTCAGTATTAGATTGATGAAATGTATGTCAAGAATTTATCAAACATAGCATACAAACAGTTTTGTGCAGATTTTGGGCAAAGGTTGAGTCCACATGACAAAATTTCAGAAAATTGTTTCTCAACAGATTTTGAATGACAGGATAATGAAGAAATTGATGCAAAATGTACTACCAACATTATTTTGCCTTCATCAAGAATATATTATATTTTCTAGATGTCCTTAAATTAATTCCACTAATGATAAAGGGCAAGTTGTGAGATCCAATAAACTGCAATCCTGTTTTCCTGACTTTTCGGAGGGCTGCATGAACCATCCCATGGCCAAAACCCTTCACCCTCATTTTGGGAATTCTTTGGATTTTTTAAAAGTGGGAATGGGCGTCATGATTCATAATCCCTTCCCCAAATTGGAACAATAGTCTAAAAACACATCTACAAAATCTACCAATCTGGTTTTTTAGAATCAAGGTCAATAGTCATTTCTTACATTGTATATCAGTTTGACTACAATTTTCAAATATCCATTCTGGGTTGTTTTTTTAGTATGTTTAGTATGTTTCTTTAGATCTTTGAACATAAAAAAATATTTAATTAACTGTTCCTGAAAGAATTGTACTACATGCTATTTCTTCTGTACAAAAGACATGATGATGCCACTGAATGTCTCACATCTGTGACTAAAGACTGAACTGATTTGTGCTTCATTTGTATGTAGAACATAAAACTGAATACATTTGCAGATTGAGTCATTCTGTGTTTTATCAAAACTAATCAGACTCTGCAAGATAGCCCAGACATAGTGATTAAGTTACTACTCTTAAAAGTACAAGTACAGGCTATTGACCCCTTGTTAATTTTTCAAAACTTTCTTTTGTTATTATGAATTAGATAAATATAGAACCTTTAAAATTGAAGTGCTATACTGTTTATGAAATATTTATTATAATTTATAAATCTATATAATGCATACACGTGTGCACAACTGAATTCTATCCAAACTCACTTGGAAATAACCCCTATCAAGTTTTGGTCACTTCTCAATTGCACAGAATTGTTGTGTGATGTATAAAAAAAGAAAATTAAAAATAACAAACTGAAAATTGGGCAATAAAATATTTCCCTATTATTGTAATTATAAAAAATATTTAATTATGTACATCTTTATTATTTAATTGTAGCCTTATTTAGCATTACACAGAACTCATTATATTTAAATCAGATTAATGTGAATGGAGTGAATAGAGTTGGACACACCAGCCTTTGCCATTTGCCACATGACAACCAACTTCTCCCCTTACCATGTTGAACAGAGAGCAGTAAGCTTCTACTTTCATTTGCTTAGGCTCAAACAGAAGCCTCTGAAGAATCTGGAAGTTGCAGTAAATGATGTAGGATTTCAGCTCTGGGAAGATTTTTACTTATGATCCAAACATCAGTGGATCCCTTTGAAGACTTCCATTCAATACGAAGAAGAGATCAAGAACATTCCATGAAAGTGCAAGAGTTCTATCTAATACCCAGTTCTATATTTCATGTTAACCTGGACCCTGATATATTTCCAGACATCTGTTTCATAAAATATTCCCACTGATCCTGACATACATCTCAGATATTCCTTTGTTTACGTTTTTACAATCTTCAAAATTTGGGAAGACAAATCTTTCTTTAAAAAAATAAAGTCAGCAAATATTATTTTATTTGGACATGGCATAAATGAAAGGAAATTCAGAAACATCATCAAATATAGACATACCTTATAGAAGAGGACTACATTAGATATTAATTTCACTACTAACTACATTATTGATAATATCATAAGAAAGAAAAGCAAAACTTAGTAAATTCTTGAAATATAGTAGAACTTAGAGTCACTAAATTAAATGGTATACCAAATTTGGGAGGAGTCACAGCCTGCCAAATAAAATATCTTACAGGAAGCTGGTAGAAGAAGAATATAGACAATTTCAGTAGGCAGGAGGCAAATTAAGAAAAAATCTCTCTTTTTCTGTTTCAAGGAACTCATCCAGAACTTCCTTCAAGGTAACCACTTTGCTTAATTCAGGCAAATAAAAAATTCAGCATCACTTATCTCGTGGGTCTACACTTTATAGTGGCAACAGAGGCAAACATTTTGGCTAATTTAAAGTTCTCAAATTGCTGAATCAAACACACCAAAACAACAGAAAAAAATAGAGACTATTGTCCGTAAGTGACAGCCAATGGATGAGTTGAAATTAGTCGTTCATGTCTGAGATAAAAAAACACAACAATGGAGAATCATAACCTATAATCCTAAACACATATTAGCAGAGAATCATTTGAAAAAGACAGATATGGAGAATGGGACTAACAAACATTAGAATTACTTACGGTATTAGCCATATGTATCCAAAAGACATAAACTTTTAATAGAAAATGATGCCTGTGATAATCTACCAAATTAGGGTGTTGTTGCTCTAGGCCTATCACTAAAAAATAAAGTTTCAAACAGTGGAAAGTAATACTGAGAGTAATATTAATACTGCAATGGAACTTTTTAAGTTTCAAACAAGGAAAAGGGGAAGAGAGGGAGAAAGAGAAGAGATCCTGAAGAGAAACATGAGGTAAAAGGCAAATTAAATTTTGAAAGGCATTTAGGAGAATTCATTTAGAGCAATGATGTTCATGTGACATGAACTCTGGCAATTGCTTCTAACTCATATAGTGATGACCTGCAGGATCACCAAAGAGGAAGCAAGTTGTCTTTTTGCAAGATTAACAATTTAAAAGTGCTGAAATTAATTTTGTTTAATAGCAGTGGGTGCAAACATTCCTTATAAAGAAGGTTGCAAGGTCATGAAGCCACCGATAGCCATTTAAAATGTAGCTTTTTAATAAGGGCAATAGATTTAGGGTGGCTAAAATGTTAAAAAGCCTTTATAAAGCACTGAAATTATAATGGGTCAGGTTTGTGCCACATCCTGTAACTTGGTTTACATGTTTGTGCTTTTTCATATCAGGAAAATTCTGAGAAACAAAACATAGTAGTTATGGTCCTGTGATACATTGGCATACAATGAAAGAAAGTTTAAAAAAAAACAGAACTGAAAAGAATAAAAATAAATACTTGGCAAAAGTGTCACTCAGTCTTTAACTCTGTTCTTTATACACAAGTATTTAAAATAAATAGGCTTATTCAAATTGATCAATGCCTCTCATCTTCCTACATGAACAAGAGTGCTAGGCCCATAAATCACTCTGCTACTGCAAAAGCATTTTTTCAGCTCCATATTCCAAACACGATATTGATTGGTTTTTCCTTAATTTTTTCTGGGAGAATATACAGTATGCTTCCAAAATTCAAATTTTGATTTTTAAAAAATTCTTATGGTTACATGGTGATGCAAAATCTTAGGATATGATATTGGATCATTGGGAAAGAGCAGTAGTAGTACCGTAGTGTTGCTTATGGAACCACAAGGGTGAGATTCCAGTTTGTTGCTTTATTCAATTAGGAGACTTTAATGAAGAATGCTTCCTTTCATTTCAAGTAAGGTTCATGCAATTGTCCTTCAGAGTTGTTTTGAGGGGACTTACATGATCTGGATGAGGATCTTGATTGAAGAAATATATTTTTTTCTACTAACCTCATTTGTTGAGGCACAGTGGCTCAGTGACTTACAAGATGCCAGAAAAGGTCCATACCAGTGATAGCTAACCTTTTGACCATCGCGTGCCAAAAGTGGGAGGAGCGTGAGGGGAGTCAGGCATGTGCTTGCCCACATCCGTGATGCATTGCACCTCACCACATGCGCATACATGCGTGACCCCCCTTCCCCCTGCTTTTGGCACGCAATGGCACGTGAGTTTTTTATCGTCCCCAGACTCCAGAGGCTTTCTAGGAACCTGGGGAGGGCGAAAACGGCCTTCCCCATCCCCCAGAGGCCCTCCGGAGGCCAGAAATGCCTTCCCAGAGCTTCTGCGTAAACCCTTTACTTACCTCAAAAATGGCCGCATGGAGACTCCTGGGAGGGGAGAGGGCTTGGCCAGCCAAAAATCAGTTGGTCAGTGCGCATATGCACGCTGGAGCTAATCTACGGCAATGGCTCCTGTGCCAGCAGATATGGCTCCATGTGTCACCTGTGGCATGTGTGCCATAGGTTCACCATCATGGGTCTATACTCTGACGGTTCGAGCCTTACTGTCTTATGATGGAGTGACCTGTCATCCCTTGTCCAACTCCTCCCATCTTGCAGTTCAAAGGCTTGTAAATACAAGTAGATAAATAGGTACCACTTTGGTGGGAAACTCCATGTTTCACCACACACTCTGTACTGCAGCATGACGTCATGCTGGCCACATGACCCCGGAAATGTCTTCAGACAGTGCTTGCTCAATGGCCTAGAAATGGAGATGAGCACCACCTACCAAAGTTGGCTACGGCTAGTAAAATAAAAACTGCAGCAAAAAATTTACCTTTTACCACCTCATTGCAAAATAAAATTGCATTTTCTTACCTAGAGCAAGAATATATTTACACCCACTGCTGAGTGAAATTTTCTAAAAAGAAGGGATAGTGGGGAAGGATTAGTTGCAGTTGTTTATCTCATGTGATAGACAATGAGTGGAGTAGAGAACCATGTAGATGGAACTCAGTCCAGATCAGGAGAACAAAATGAAGAGAATGAAGTGGATAATCCCGCCATTCTTACAGCTCCACTTCTGCCCTCTGAATCAAGCCCTATGGCCAGTGCCCATCCATGCTGTTAAAGAACCTAGTATTTCAAGGCCTTTAAGCTAAACTAAGCAGCACGTATCATTTGTGGATGGACTCATGCCCAGAAGTATATAAGCAACTAATGAAGTCTATCATGAATTGCTTTGTTTATTGTGTTAAAGCTGAAAAGTAGTTGTGCAGCTGCAAGTCTCAAGCTGTTTTCCAGGCCGAACTATTAAAAATACATTTCTAGTGATCTCTCTAATATCGATTACAATATCAAAATTTCTTGATCATTCACTAATGTTATAAAAGATTAGCTGTGACATGCTGCTATTAATTTTCAGATGTAGAAGCCATTTCTTGACAGCGAGGCAACCTGCTGGTCATTAGATTTAAATTATTTTGGCTGCAAGCTCATTCCTGACAGTGTCCAAATTTGGCATATGAACCATTTTTCTCTATCTGTCCCACTTGGACTCAGAACAAAGAAAAATGAGACTCATAGAAATCATTAGTGAAATCACCACAAGGAAAATAATGTTAAACTATCACTAAATATCACTTGTAATGATACATATCGCTTGCCATCTTTTTTCCTTTTCAGGCTATAAGTCAGTTCCATATCCTCACTCAACAATTCAAAGAAATCTCATTTTGCAGGTCAGCAAGGACTTTCTTAAAGGTAAGCTTGATGTGGGTCCTTAGGGCATCTCATCCATCCTGTGGTCAGATGACATTCGACACCAAGGGACCCCATTAAGAAGGAAAGGCAGACTGAAATCCCAACCCAAAGCATTCTGAAGCAGAGCACTAGAGCCCTGGCAAATACACAAAGGATGTGATTCCATTTGTCTTCAATGAATGGGACCAATATATCAGCTTCGGTTAACTCAAGCCTATTTTCCAACCTTGTAGTGTTCTTAAAGCTATATACACACCTCTGCCCATTCCACCTGGGACTGTAGCAGCAGAGCAGCCTAAGTTAAATAGGTTGATCGCCTCAGTGCAGTTTCTCAACCTTCAATGCAGCTTTAAGATGGGAGGAATTCCCAAGACAGCAAGGCTGGATGGAGAATTCTGAGAGTTAGAAGTTAACTCATCTTAAAGCTAACACGGTTGAGAAACACTGCTTCAGTGCGACAGGCCAACATTATGCACGAATCCATCAAAGATCCAGTTCTTGCTTTTAGATTTGCAAACACTCAAAAGACTTCCTTAAATATGGTTTGCCAAATAAACGAATAAAAAGAATCTCATAGTCTTTAATTCATGTTTAACGTGGCCCATGATACACTAGGTAAAATGTTCTATGCAGCAAATTTTAAAACATTTAACACAAATACACACACATCAACAAATATGGCGATTGTAAAACCACTAACACTAACCACTTTGAAAAGGCATCTCTCTCCCAATGAGACCATTTGGAACAAAGCAAGAGAAAAACTTTCCTTACATGCCTGGTAAATGAACCTATGAAGGTGGCCCTGCCATCTCTACTTCAGCAGAAATAGGTCCACAATTGGATAGGTCCTTAATGAGACAAGCAATCTCTAAAAACATTCACCCTCCAAAAGAGCCTTCCCTAGTCTACCCAGTGCTCTCTAGAAGTGCAAGGAAGTGGCAGAGGTTTGTTGGAATTGTAATGCGGCATATCTGGAGGGCCTTAATCGGGGAAAACCATACTAAGCCCTTGAGAAATTCGAACAGTGGATTCTGCCTGGAAAATAATGAGCAACTATGCAGCTCTTCGGTATCATTCGGTACCACTGAGTACTATATACAATTTAGCAGCTTGTCACCTTTTGAACTTCATGAAGCATCTCATTGGTTCTTAATAAGGGCAGCATCTTGCAAGAATCCAAAGATTGATAAAAATCAAACCAGACCGATTTTGAAGGAGTCCAAAATGACACGCAAAAAGTCAAATGTACTCCTGCTGTCATCTGAATATCAACAGTATTGTGAAATCAGATCATTCAAGGAGAAGGGGGGTCTTCCAAAATAGGCTGAATCTCATGCCCGTATCTAACATTTCTTGTAGTCAGAGCACCTCCGTACTTTTTCTATTCTCTCAATTTCCTTTCTTCTATCAAACAAGCCCCTTTATAGAATTGTAATAATGCATGAACTGGAAGGAGGTGGTAGAGAACTACTTTTTTTTAAATAAAACATGTTTATTATTCATAGGACAATTATGAATTAAATATAATTAGAAAAGGCACTGGTGTTCCAAGTATTATGGATTGTGTACCTTAAATATTACATAAGTGTAAAAGAAGCTCTTGTTCTACAGTATTTATAAACCATCCTAATAGAGTTCTATAAATCAAGCACATAACTGCTAAAAACAAAACACATTGCATAATTTCAATTTACCAAAGGAGGGCTAATCCAGGAGGAAGTAATTACTGTATTATTTCCCATTAATCACAATTCCATTACATCATAACACTCAAGGCAATTCTTTCTAAGTTTGCTCGGGAGTAAGCCCCATTACATTCAAGAGTATTTCCTCCCAGATCAATGAGCACATATAACTATTGGTTTCCAAACACAAACATATGAAAAGTCAAATTCAAAACTGTTTGCCAAGATTCTTACTACATTACAAAACTGAGCACTGTAAAAACCAATATCTTGCAGGGAACATCAAATGAATCAATCCGAGGAAAGCATCCTTGGGCCGCCAGGGTTCAAGCCTGCCCCTTTGGTACGTCCATCATGATATCACACAAAGAACGTACGACAACATAATTCACTTTTATAATTTTGACACTTACGGAATACAGGTATCCCAAACATTAAACATCAGTAACATCACTGGAACCAATTTTAAAAGGCCGAGTTTGCCTGCTGTACGTAAATACTAATTTACAATCAGAAAAGCACATCAGCTCTCTTCAGTAAGCAAACAAAAAACAGGGAGCCAAAATGAAAACGGCAAAGAAGAAGGGCAAATAATTTTTTAACTAGATTTTATTTTCTTCCAGCAAAGATAAAAACCATTCAGGAATTAAGTCTGCAATAGAAAAATAACTCCATTCTAGTGATTTAACATTTTGAGCCCCTACCTTTCCCTTCTCTCTCTCTCTCTTTCTTAGAATGTGGAGACTTTCAGAGTCTGATTTTATTAAAGCAAGGCAAAGTATTTTCAGCAGTGTTTTACAAAATATTCCATCAGCAGAAGTGTAAGGCAGGTCGGATAGGGACTAACTTTTGCAAGGTATTAAATTAAAAGATGTTGAATTAAGTTAAATGCCCCACATTGAATTGACATTTCCCTTTTTTTAATGCAGGCTAAGATTGATGAAAAATACCACTTATCTACATTAAGGGTCAAAATATCCAGCGAAAGAAGCCTCTGGTTCATTGCGTCAGAGCAAAGGCAGTCTTACATAATCCAAGGACCAGGACGCGGATCACATTCTGATGATCCAATTAATGGTGGCATACTTTGCAATCAGCCAGGAAGCAAGGCCCCTAACAGATTGTGGGGCTGTAACATCAATTTCTTAAGTGCATTTAAAGGATTACAAATGTTAGTTCTGCTTGAGATTGAAACACCTATCGAGGTGCTCTGAACCACATTACAGTAATTGGGTACCTGTATTAATGCCATTCCTCTCATGGTGAACTGAACACCCTGGAAATAGGGTTGGTTTTGCTATATATCCGGATCTCCCTCTTTTCCAAAATGAACATCTTTCTTCAAAATAAATCTTTGTAAGTATATCTTTTTACCTGTGTAGTTTTAATTACAGAACCTGAACACTATTCTAATTTTATCATGACACGGTCTGAGTTTGTTCTACTTATGCACTTAATATCATAGTATAGAGCTATTAAGATTCCTTGAAAGAGGCCACACAAAAAAATGAAGGGGAAAAAAGGACCCAAGAGAGAAGCAAAGAAATTGACTGTTTCCTCTTTTATATTTCTTTATTCACACACTACATGCCGTTTATAATATTTTGTACCTCTGGAGGGAAAGAGCCAGCTTGCTTCAATTAGTCTCCTGCTTTTACTGAAGTTGATCTATGTAAAAATATTCATCATATCAAAAAAGCAAAAATACAAACTATCCAGCTATTTCAATTGAATAAGTTAGTAAATTCAAAATGTAGCAAATGTTCATCATGGTATGGTTGGATTAGGAGAATCACATTTTTGGATTAAATGCCTCTTTCTAAACAATTAAACATCAGAGCTCTCAGTCCCAAATCAGCATCATAGGAGAATAAAATGCTAATGTTTTCTTAAAAAGAGAAAGCAAAGAAGGGAAGGGAAGGGACCACAGTCTAACTGGTATGGTAGCTGATGCAAATCCAGCAGAATCCAATTGAAAACAAGCTCTTTCCATCTGAGCAGAAAGGGAAACTGTACAAACAGCAATGGAACAAAAAATCGGTTTCAAATTGACAAGGTGATCTGGGAAACTGAAACAGAAGGAAGACCAACGTGAAAGTAACTTGGATTGGTTACAAGAAGGCATTTGACTCCCTGACACATGACTGGATAATAAAGTGACTAGAAATAGACACATGACTGGATAATAAAGTGACTAGAAATAACAGGAGTCAGTAGAAACATCAGAACCTTTGTGCAAAATAAATGGCACCATAGAAGATACACTTGTTGTATATTGTCTCTGTGGGAGTGCTAAACCTTTTAGATGCTGCATTACAATTTGAGTCTGATAATCCCATAGATCAGGTGTCAGCAACCTGTGGCTCCAGAGCCATATGTGGCTCTTTGTGCCTTCTACTGTGGCTCCCTGTCGGTGATCCCACCACTGGCTGGCCCCGCCCCTTGCTCTCCCCCTTGTCACTCCTCACCTGGCCGGAGAAGGTAAGGGTGGTGGTGGGGGATGGAGAAGTAGCCAGGGCAAAGACAGAGATACAGAGAGAGGGAGAGAGAGAGACATAGAGTGATACAGAGAGAGAGGGGTGGAGAGGGAGAGATAGATGTCAAAAAGGTTTTGTAGTTCTCGGTGTTTTTTAACAACCAGTTCTTTGCCCTAATGACCGGCTGGGTAGGCATGGCTAGGGGGGGTGTCATGTGACTGGAAGAAGTGAGTGATGTCAAGTTAGCCATGCCCATCCAGACTTTGTGGCTCCCGGTGTTTTCTTTTCTGTGGGAAACGGGTCCAAATGGCTCTTTGAGTGTTTAAGGTTGCAGACCCCTGCCATAGATGTTCTTCTCATTTTTTGACATGTTTGCCATCAAACTGAAAATAAGTGGTGTGACAAAAGTTGATAAGGTTCATGATCCTGAGCATTTTGATCATAGTGTATTTGATATCTGATCTACCCAAATGTATATAAATATTGATTATATATCTTGCCCAGTTTCCAATCATCTGTAGGTCCAAGCACAAAGGCAACAAAGCAACATCCAATCAAGTTCAATACGTTATTTGCTTATATCTAACAGACAGAATCTTGCTAAACTAAAACTACAACCTTTTACTCTACTAGATATATGCTGAGAGATTCTAGGGTATGACTACCCTGGACCTCTTTGCCCTCCCCTCCAGCTTGGGTCTTTACTTCGTCTGTTACTTCGGGACTTTCTCTGTGTTGCCAAAACTCTCCCCTACTACTTTTCCAGGTGCAGATTCCATCACATCAGCTTTATGCAAGTGGATAAGTGCACACATTCTATTCTTGCTTTATAATGCGATCATAACATGTAAAAAAAAAATCTTCCAATAGTGTATAAAACCTTCAAAACTTTAGATCACCATGAAAGGCAGAGGAAAGAGTTTTCTGGATCTTTTTGTTACCATCAAGTGCACCTCTAGATTTCTCCCAGATATGGGAGAACTTAAGCAGGGAATGCAAATTCTGCTCTCAAAGAATTCTCTAAACATATTCAATATTTCATTTAGTAGCACATTCATGGCTTCTAAGAAGGATCTTGTAGGAAGTAGAGCACCGTGGTTTAGAACAAAGCCTGACAGACATTACAAATGGATATTCCCATTTCCTAGTAGTTTTTGACTCATTAGACCATTCTGATTGAAATGATTTACATATAGATAATTAACATGAAAACCCCAAGGACTACTTAGCTGTTTAGCAGTGTATGTATTATAGATAACCATTTCCATACATCTAGTTCTAAATCCATTAACAAAAATTAATTTCTTCTTATTGCATTACACGGCACAGCATGTTGCAATTGTATGCTTGCTAAATTACACCTTTTCATCACTTCTCAAGTGACCTTATAAACAGTTAACATTTTCTGTTTGGGAAATGGGAGCTACTAGTTTTGACAATGGATATATTTACGAGGTAATATATGGCAGATCCACAAACAAGCTCAGAAATGTATTAAATCTGCAAACAAACATCACTCCTGAGAGCAAATTCATATGGTGAGTGCTGAAACTGAGAGAAGGCAATGAAAAACAAAAAGATCTCGGCAGAACTCCAAAGTTTATAGGAGCATATAACTCCCTGGGCATCCCAAACTCCAATCAATGTAGCGTTGCAGGCAAAATATGTAAAATGATCTCCCTGCAGAAAAGAAACAGCACAGATGAGTAATAGAATGGAGTCCTAAAAAGGAGTCACGCAAAGTTCTATTGCAGGATTTTTTCTAACAATCATTCTACTATATTAATTTCTTTACCTTTCTCCTCATGCCCTAAACTGCCTTTCCTTAAGCACATCAAGATCAATCATAGGTGCACATTTTTTTTAAAAACCATGAAAAATGGATGTGATGATGAGTGGGATCAACACACAGGGCAAACAATAAACATTATGCAGAAGGCCCAATTTTCATATAATGGTGTAAATAAAGGCTTACCTCTTGGTTCTCATGGATGAGAAGAAGCCAATGTGATGATCTATTGTTTCAATGAAAGGACTTATAATTGCAGCATTTCAGTCATGTAATTTGTTTTTAAATGCACATGATATTTTAGTTACTTCCTTAATTGCAGCACTAACAGTTGATGACAGAACACCTATTTGCCTGGCTTACCCTAAAACCTAAGAATTTTTTTGGAAGGTCAGTAATATAGATGTCAACTTCCATATTTCAAAGGAACAAATGGCAATTGTGTTCTTGTGTTTTGGCCTTTCCCAATAGTGGCATAAAAAACAGCAGCAGGAAACCTGAGACCCCAGCCAAGCTCTTTGCTTTGTTGGGCTTTGAGCTGCATCATTGGAAAATGAAGCTGCTTCACAACACCTCCTCAAATTGAAATATCAAACCAGGCCAAATCAAGTTGGCCATCTATATTGTTGTGGTTGATAAGGGTTTTTGCATATACACAGTATAGAAACCTCTTTAATCATCTAGTTGGTTTAGTTCCAGGATACCATACTATAGAGAATCACAGGGATGATCTTGGAGAAGGAATACAATTGTTATCAAAATATGATTTAAGCCTTGGAAAAGGAGGGAATATTAGAAATAAATGTAAACTGGATAGCAATAGCAGTTAGTCTTCTATACTGCATCATAGTGCTTTACAGCCCTTTCTAAGTAGTTTACAAAGTCAGCATATTGCCCTCAACAATTTGGGTCCTCGTTTTACCGACCTGATCTTGGAAGGATAGAAGGCTGAGTCAACCTTGAACTGTTCAGAATCAAACTCCTGGAATAAACAGTGAGTTAGTTTGCGCTACTGCATTCTAACCACTGCGCCACCACAGCTCTTCCACCTTAACTCTCTTTGATATAAGAGGGAAATAAAATACAGTATTTCAAGATTCAGTTTCCTGTAGCTTATATCAATAAAATAGGATTCCAATATTTCTTATGGAGTGTGTTTCCTGTGCTGATCTCAACAGCCTATAGCTAGGCTAGGCTTACCTTTGTTATAAAAAGAGGAAGGTGGTTCCCCAGAGTTCTGTTACTACATGTATGTTATGGATGCTCTCAATAGCTGCAATGCACTATATAGGAGAACGCATGTGTACTGAACAAATGCCACAGTTATTCTGAGTCCTTCAACTTTAGACAATGTCTTTAAGTGAAGAAAACCAAATGGAGCAATACGGAGGAGGAAGAGAAGAAGAAAAGCTGCCCCCTGGTGGAGAGCTGAGGAAAGGCAGCCCCTCTACAGAGATGAGACCTCCATAGCCATCCTTAAAACTATTAAAACATTTAAAACTACAGTGGAAAAAGATCAACCTCCCAGCTCACCTAAGTGTTCTCAGAGAGGAAACTACTTTGCTTTATAACTAATATATAAGAAAAAAGCAAATAATAGTATCAGCTATTGTTACAAATAAGCACCGAATTCATTGAAGCTTGATTTTAATGGATCCAGATTGCCTCTGTAATGAAAAACCTTTGACATTATAAGGACAATAATTTTAAAGACCCTTTCGTGAACAATTTCTATCATTAAGTTTCACAAATATCTGCGGTATGTACTTTGTGATCAAAATGAAACAGAGAGAACAATCCACTGTTTACGCTTTGAATTCTACATGCTCCAGTTCCATAAGAGGACTATAGCAGGGCCATTCTTAATGCTTATCTCAGCCTTAATAACTAGCCAGACAACTGACTCCAGAGCTTGGCTTATCAACTGTAGTTCGTCATATCAACAGGAGAGGAGGCAAAAAAAATGAAGTATTTAACAGTGCTGTAGGAGTCATTAATATTTAAAGGTTTGAAGTCAAATGCTGATATGAAACTGTTTTTGGCACTTAATTCCACATTATTAGATAGCAACGTGAACTAAACATATGATACGATATCTATATTAGCTGAATTAAAAAAAACAGTAGATCAAAAGACTTCCTTTTGCTACATTTTCACTTTTAATATCTAAAACGAGCCTTTGTAAACAGCCTTTAATATGGAATAATTATTTACCAAGAAGCAATATGAAATACAGTCTCTGAAGTGCTGTAATCATCTATTCTGCTTCTCTCTATCTTATCACGAGGCAGCATCCCAGATTACTTGTGAGTTATAATTTAAACAGTAAAGTATGATCACAAGTAACAAGACACAGATTATATTTTAACTATTAATAGGCAATTTTCCTTGGCAGGTGGCATTTCCTCACCAACTGTGTCTCTGTCTAACTAGGCTCAATGTCTGTTGGTACTTGGAAATCTTAGGACTGTGAGCTTAGGAAGGTAATATATATAAAACTGTTGAAAATTATTTCTTTATCATGGCAAACAAAGTATATGGATTGGTCTATATAAATCACTTGGCTCAAAGTTAAGACTTAAAGAGAACTTTATGTTCCTGTTTTAGTTGATAGGATCCAAAAGCATACTATTTACCCACAAAAAGCAAAGACAACAGATCAGAAAGGAAGAGGATCATTTATATATTTATAAAATGTAAAGGCTACCCTTCTTACTATAGGGTAACTCATCAATACAATGGTGATATTTTCTACCAAAGGAAATTTCCAGACTATTTTTAAGTAATCCAACTCTGCCTTAATTATGCTAAGTATAAATTGATCTGGATTATTCTTTCAGTAGGCTTTCAAGATTACATTATCATCATCATTCTCCAGAATTAAGCTACTTTGACCAAAAATATTATCCTGCTATAATGAAATATATTTCCAGAAATCTAAGTACTTGTATTTATTTCCCAGAGGGCAACTGGCCTTTTTTGTTTTCCTTTTGTCCATAGACATTTGTATTTATTTCCTGAGCTTGTCAACCTTACAGGGCTTCACAGAAATGGAGAATGTTTTCTACCCACCCAACCCCAAACTCAGTATAGTCAGGTGGGAATAGAAAACCAAGGATCTGCATGAAAGAAATGCACTTACTTTTTCCATGTAATAGCCTCTCTCTGGCTCACTGTCCTCCCCTTTCAATTGCTAGGGAGAATTTATGGTAATTATTTGTTCTTCTCAATGATAACCTGATGAGGCTGGGAAAAATGGAGTAGGGAATGAGGCGCTCAGCAGCTCCGTGCACCATTAGGATGCAGTCACATGAATCTCACAGTAAACAGGAAAGTATTACAGAAGTGTTCAGTTTTGCATGCAAAAGATCTTGGGATCAGTCTGTGACATAGTCATGTAAAGGTCTCTTATACTCAAGGGAGCAACTACCAGCAAATGCAAAATACTGGAACAGATGGACAACCGATCTGGCATTGTGTAAGTTGAATTTTGTGTGTGTGTGTGCACTCTCTACTTATATTCTACCTACAACCAAATTTTGAATCTTCTGAATCCAAATCAGTCTTAGCAAATGTATTAAATTAAATTTATAATTACATTTAAATGTATTTAAATTTCATGAATTGCATACATTTCCTGGTATGTATGTAACTTCTCATTTCTAGAACAGTGAAGAACTTTAAAAGAGCAGAACTAAAAACTTTGATCGCTCTTTTAAAAATGTGTTTGAAGACAACTTAACATAAGCTCTACTGTTTAGGAGGAACTTAAACTGTCTTTGTCGACTCTGGCCTTTCAATGTTATCATCTTAATTCTCTATTTTATATTTGTTGTGATTTTAATACTGGTTTATGGATATTGCATTGCATGTTTAGAAACCATACAGAGCCATTATATAACTGAATGGCATATAAATTGTTTAAATTCTACATTACCCAAAAGTGAATCTTGACTAAAATATATATGCTGATTTTAAAGTAATAATTTTTTAAAGATTTCAATGACTAGTGCATTTTTCTGGACAGAACATCTAAACATATATATTTAAAAATACATTCAATTGATTTCAGAAGTGCTTAGTATCTTACTCTTACATTTGTAATTCTAAAACTAAGCATTTACAGTTTCTGGCAATGGCAGAACAGTAGTTACATTTCTTCTTAATATACAATTTTGACACAGCTCATTAAAGACTATATATATATAATCTACAAGAACAATCTACACAGGAATGAATCAGTGCAGTTATTAAGTTAGCAACACGGTTATTAAGTGAATCTGGCTTCCTCATTGACTTTGCTTGTCAGAAGGTTGCAAAAGGTGATCATATATGACCCTGGGACACTGCAACTGTCATAAATACAAGTCAGTTGCCAAGCATCTGATCTTTGATCACGTGACCATGGGAATGCTGCAACAGTCATAATTGTTAAAAACATAAATAAAGTCATAAGTCACTTTTTCCAAAGCCATTGTAACTTTGAATGGTCACTAAATGAACTGTTATAAGTGGAGGATTACTTGTATACACACACACACATGCACATGCACACACTTATATATAGCAGATATTCTGGATCATTAACATTACCATGTTATTGTTTTAGGGAAAGTATTCTTAATGAATAATAGTAATAATATTAGATAACAATACTACTGAATGTTAAGCATTAAGTAATTCCCTCTGATAATTTTGGTTGTCTTTTCTATACTTTCTCTTGCTCTCTTACATCCTTTTTCAAATATGATGACCAGAACTCAATAGAGTACCAGAGGTAGGCATATTATAGAATTCTATAACAGCATTATGCTATTTTTATTTTATTATATTATAATGATCTCTAGTTGCCTTCTTCCTGAAGTTTGCTGACACACCATTTTACATTCTGGTAAAGATTCTATTATTGAAATCTGAATGAATCTCCAGATCCTATAAAGTTATTTGGCTTTCAGTCCTTTCAGTTTTGAGAAACTGCCCCTTTTCGTAAATGCGAAATAGGGAGGATGAAATATTTGCATCGTTCACAATGAGATGCTACACAGTAGCCCTTGTCTATCTCTGAGGATTTAGTTTAAAATGTGTTTTTCCACTTTTTTATGCTTTGCACCAGAGGCCTGATTTCTATTGGGTAAAGTGGAGCCAGTCTTTCTTCTGCAGATTCGCCTTGTTCTATAAAGCAAACCTAAATCCTTATTGGCATGCGGGATTCAAAAACTTTTACTACCAGCTTGGTGGGCGTGGCTTGGTGGGCGTGGCAGGGGAAGAATACTGTAAAATCTCCATTCCCACCCCACTCTAGGGGAAGGTTACTGCAAAATCCATATTTCATCCCTCGCTGGGACTCAGGAGGCAGAGAATAGATGAGGGCAGGGCCAGTCAGAGGTCGTATTTACCAGTTCTCCGAACTACTCAAAATTTCCGCTACCGGTCCTCCAGAATTGGTCAGAACCTGCTGAATCCAACCTGGCTGGCTTGACCAAAATGTGATTTTTAATTTTAATTTTTTTTAAAAAAAGGGATCTTAAATAGGGCCAGATTGGTAAATATTTGTTTTTAATTTGTTTTTTAATTTTTGTATTGTGTGTTTTTATTGCTGGCTGTACACCGCCCTGAGTCTTTCGAGAGAAGGGCGGTATAAAAATTTAATAAATAAATAAATAAATAAATAAATAAACCTCTGGCATGCTCATGTCATCCACATCCCTGAGCATTGTCTGTCTAGTTCAGAGGTCTTCAAACTTGGCAACTTTAAGACTTGTGGACTTCAATTCCCAGAATTCTGGGCGTTGAAGTCCACAAATCTTAAAGTTGCCAAGTTTGGGGACCCCTGGTCTAGCTGGTCCTGCACATGGAAATTAATAATCTTTCTGGGACTCTGGGACATTGCCCTGGTACTACCTACAACTTCAGATACATGCACTTCAAATTAGTTAAAATGTATGAGCTAAAAATATCAAATTCTGATAATATTTTCTTCCTTTCCTTGTTTAGAGTGGCTTTTCTTTTTTTTTTACAACAAATAAAATCTATAAATCTTATCGACCGCATTCTTCCAAGCAGTTATCCATTCTCTTTGGTAAATCTATTTCAGCTGAAATTATATGTTACCATTACAGATTTGAAGGGTCTATAGTTGTAATGAACATAACTACCATATTATGTGTAACTACTGTACTTTAAACTGACACCTGTGTACATAACAAACAAAATTAACAGTAATCTGTTTTTTCCTTTCCTTTCCTTTTCCTTTCCTCTCTGACACTGTCCAGGATCTCCTACTTTATCAGAGAAACCTGAAAGGAAGAACATAGGTACCTCTGTGTATCATTATGTACAGTATCATTCCATATCGTCCATCAATGTAACACCTCCTTGAAGGAACGTGCCATTTAATATCAAATACTGGTAAGTTAATTTTTCCTTATGTGTCATTTCTCAGCTAAATGCATTAGGGAAAAACCAACACAAGATGTACTGATAAAAAGAAGTGGAATTCAAGTGGAAAAACCTCTACAATCAGTCCAGGTCTGTTTACTTGTATGCCAAGCAGCTACCTTTAACTGAAGGACATGTGAAGGACATGACAATAAGTTAACTCAAGAAAAAACAAGATACAAATGGTGCACAACAGTAATGGGAAAGTCAGTGCTTATATATGAAATTTCTAACATAATACTAGCCAAAAATAATAATAAATTAGGAGCACTTCAGACATTAAAGTTTGCTAAATGATAGTGCTCTGTATGGAGCTCATAATGTGCAATTCATTTGCACGCATCAAATGGTTGGAGTCTCTATGCCAGCAATATGTATGGCTAATAAACAGAAAATGCTAGAGTTTTCATAAATGACTTGAGCTTTATGTAATAATTATTGTTCATGTGACACATAGGCCACATTTGGAATACTGCATTCAGTTTTGGTCACCACGATGTAAAAAAGATGTGGAGACTCTAGAAAGAGTGCAGAGAAGAGCAACAAAGATGATTAGGGGACTGGAGGC
>JANHFT010000646.1:119670-137808 GCA_032467955.1 Pseudoxenodon macrops | reverse complement strand
AGAGAGAGAGAGAGAGATTTTTTTTAAAATGGGGGGGGGGTGCATTGAAATTTCTCTAAGACCAATCCTAAGTGGGGAGAGAGGTCAAAATACTGACCATCACTTCTAAAGCCCTCGCAGGTCACATCAGCCAGGGGGGGGAAATGCAAAAAGGACTTTTAATGGATTTAAATAAACTAAGCTTTAATGTTTAACAGTTATAATAAAAACCAGCCAGGAGTTACAGATATTAAAAGGTTGCAGTCCTATGCATTTGACTGTCAACTTTACTGAGTTCACAAGTTAATAATCAAGTACAGGATAAAACTGGATATTCTACACTGAAAATAGGCTTTATTTACACCACATTGTTACAGGCGTGGGATGTCAGGTTAGGTTTAGATAATTTCCTGAGAAATTAATACATTGCTTTAAAATGCTGCTTCCTTTTAAAGCAAATGACCTTTATAAGAGATTACACAGCTTAATTTTGTTATTTGTTTTATTTATGTCTCTTGAACTAAGCGAGTGTCGTGAGAGCAACTTGACTCTTGGGGACTATACATACATATCCACGTGGCTTTCTTAGCAACAGTAGAGAAGTAAGTTTGTCATTGCTTCCTTCCATGATGTTCTTTCAAGTTCCCTGTCTAGCAACACCCCAGAGGATATCACCTGTCACCTGCTATTACTTTAAATAGTTTTATTTATTGATCAATTAGAATTATATCCTGTCTTTCCTTCCAGAAGTCGAGGCAGCATATATAGCACTTCCTTCTCCAATTTTCCCCACACTATCATCTCTGAGCACAAAGTCAGCTTCTATGGATGGGGGTAGTCCTGAATCTGGGCTCCCCAGTGCTAGCCCTACAGTTTAACCACTGCACCATACTGAGTCTCCAATTATTGTGAATTAAATTACTGCAATAAAAGTCCTGCTGGGAATTTAAAAGCAAAACAAATAATACATAGACATTATGAAAGTATTAAAAGAAGAAAAAGATCACCATCCAAGTAATCTCAGGTTTTTTTGGGGGGAAGGCGGTAACTCTGTAGTTTGTGGGAATCAAACTCAGGTACAGAACTGGGCAAGGCCAACAAAAGGCATGGAATTTGCTAAAGAGTTTGGAATTTGTTAGCAGGAACTGAAAACTGGAGATATCAACAGTGAAGGTTAAGCTTGATCATCTTTTTATAAGAAAGAGAGAGAGAGAGAGAGAGACAGAAATAGACAGAGAGAGAGAGAGAAAATAAAGGAAAAAGGACAAATTACCCCCAAGACCATATTCTTTAAATCACTGAAGCAGAACATGTTTATTTGATTTGTTTGTATGCCTATTACAAAAATGCTACTTTGGGATTCTAGGAACCCAGCCTGTCAATTTTTCAGCCTATGCACTTTCATGGTTGCTTAGAGCTGTTTAATGCAAATACAGTTCCAGTAAGAGATTTCATGCCCTTAAATTACACCCAGTTAAAGGAGAATGAAAATGTAAGGTAAATAACTATAATCAGGCATATTATCTTTCTCTTGGCACCTCTCACTTTACAGACATATTTAAAGATATCTCTAGGGTCCTATCCTTTTTAAGAAGCAGCAGAATAGTTCCTGGAATATTACTTACGATGCTGTACTGTGAACATGACACAGGTTAAAATGTCACCTAGAGAATCTTTTTAAAAAAGGAATGAGAGAGAATGAGAGAGAAGAAACTCTCTGCTGTACAGCCATTCTTGTTTAGAAACATTAAAAAAGAGAGATGAAAGAAGCATTTCCAGCATGAGAAATAAAACATGATAAAGATAATTTGAACAGGACTTTCATGTACAGACTGCCGACAAACAGCGATGCCACACAAAGGCATTGCACAGGAATTCCAGAAAGAATGTTTTTAAAAAAAGATGATTAACCTGTTTTCTTCAAGCCACAAATCTCCAAAAGCTTGAACTTGCATATTATACATAAGAATATAAGGCTACCTCTGAAGACTATATAGATGAGCTTTTCCCCCCTAT
Source organism: Pseudoxenodon macrops (assembly GCA_032467955.1). NCBI lineage: Eukaryota > Metazoa > Chordata > Lepidosauria > Squamata > Pseudoxenodontidae > Pseudoxenodon > Pseudoxenodon macrops. The sequence goes on along the minus strand of JANHFT010000646.1, from coordinate 135,813 downwards.
GATCAGATTCTAATCTGAAGGCCTCACATATGACATTACTTTACTTGCTTGCTTGCTTCTCGCTTATATTCCACAATGATCAATAATTCAGAGGGATATTGACTCTGCTATTAAAAGGAATATCATAATATAGTACAAGTGCTGCATATGTAACTTTTCTAATGTTATATTTATTTTTGTAACCTCTGCTAACTTTTGTTCTTTATTCAGTTTTATCTTAAAGCAATATACCTGTGATAGAAAAATGATATAAAGAAATCCACAAGAAACCATATTGTTTCAATTTCTTTCTTTTAAATTTTAATCACTAGTAGAGTTGAAGATTTGCTGGAGTAAGAGGTGGACTCTAAAGGTAAGTATGATAATACAAAACATGTATCACTTTGTTGAATGTTTGGTTAAAAAAAACTGGCAGACTCAGGGAAGGAGTCAAGCAAGAAATTAGTTTAGAATTCCTATGTGGGCACAAAAGGCAAAGTTCAATTTTCCTTGAATGCTGTTGAACCTTATCTAGTCCTACCCAGGTGCAACCAGTTAGTCTGAGAAGATTCCTGTGTATAGGCTTGAGCAATAAGTCAGCTAGTTGAATTCTTCATGTGCAGATCTAGTTGAAATCTTAGAAATTCCTTACTTTCTTCTAAATTTGGTCAGTTAAGCAGCTTGGATGTATACCATGCTTTGAAAGAAGAGTGTAATCTGGTCAAATATAAAATAAAATGTGGCATCAATATTTGAAAACTGCATATAGGGTAGAGAATTAAGAGAGTTATATACCTCAGCTCTAAAACATGTACATTTCAGTTGCATGCAAAAGAATTAAGAAGCAAAGGGCCAAGTTGTCTATAAGAACCTGGTGAAAAGGCTGAAATGTCAATAAACAGAAATAAACAGTGGCTCACGTTCTTTTTTTCAAAGATTAGAGGGTAATTGCTGAATCTTCATGGCCCTTAATTATGACTCATAAGTAAGATCTCCATTAGCTCTAATGACCTGGAATAGCATCAGTTTTATAGTCAATAATATTTAGGTGCATAACATAAAATAAAATCATGCATGCCATGGGGAAAGTAGCCACATAGAAATGTCTCTTCTCTCAAAATACTAGGTCCAGGGGTTATCTAATGAAGATGATTAAAAGAAGGTTAACCACACAGCACATTACTGGCTTGTGGAATTTATTACCATGAGATGCGATGGCCACTAATGTGGATAGTTTTAAAACGGGTTGAAAAAAATCATAGAAGACCAACCTCCAAAGGGTTATTAGTCTTGAAGGCTCAATGTTACCTTCAGGGCAGAGGCAGCAGGCCTCCAAATGTCAATCCAGGGCAACAGCAGTGAAAAAGAGTTATGTCTCCAGCTCCTGCTTGTAAGCATTCCAGAGGCATCTGGCTGGCCATGGCAAGAAACAAAATGCTGGAGGAAGATCCAGCAGTTGGGCTATTCTGATGTATTTAAGATACTTCATCAATGAGGTATTATTCTTTATGTAGTTCCATGTGCCAGCAGGATAAGTGAAATGGGATAATGCAGGGATGCAGCAAATAGTACATATCCACCTATTTGCTGGTAGAGCAATTTTGGGATACCAACTTCCCTTTATTCCAAGATCAGCTATGCATCAATCTAACATGCAGTTTCTGTTGCAGTCTTAGTGATGCATCGATGACAAAATGACAGGCTTAGGACATAAGTGTAGGTCAATTTGTTCCAGATTACTCCTGTTGTTGAATGAAATGAAGCAGCTTCTTTGTTGGTTGTTTCATTGTTGCATTATGCATTTGTCCTCCATGACACTGAGATTTAGTGTTCTTTTTAAGCCAGAACCCTGCTTGAACTGAATACCATCTATTTGTATCTGGTGGTGAAATATACCGGACACCCCTAATAAATGGAACTCATAGTCTGCTAACAGCAACTGCACGCCTTCCTTGATTTTCATCATCTGTCCTTGTATAAACTTCTAAGATTATTGTATAACACATTCAACTCATAGGCATGATGCACTGTTTCTAATCAAATTGATATTAATATTAAAACTTGTTATGCTCAAATGTAAACCAATTAACTACTGCACTTGAAATTCAACTCTGCTTCCATAGTTTCTTTAATAATTGCTTTAGGATCATTACTATTTTTGTTGCAATAAACTTTCTTTAATATATATATAGAATATGCAATTTTCATTTCTTATCAGGCCTATAAATTTTATAGTGCACATGTTGCTTAACAATATTATGAGCACTTATCACATTTCATAATGAAATTCAGAAATATCATCCAGCATGTTAAAAGAACTATCTTCCATTCTTCCCAATCAGGATGTAATTCCATTCTTCTCCTATATTATTTTGCCTAAAGCTTCCATATATATATAAAATCAAAGATGAGCCATTGGCAAAAAAATTCTTGCCTAATCCCACACCCTGGGATGAAGTAAAAAAATAAAAATGGGAATTAAAAAAGCACTAATTGGACACACTTTCACACTGGTCAGTTGGAAGGAACAACTATTGTAAAAGCTTTTAAATTCAACAGCACTGAAGACAACCAACTCATTTGTTGAGGAATTGGGAATGGGGAAGTTGAAATGGTATGAAAATGCAAATACTCTAAGTGCAGTGCAATGGTAAAGTGATTTACTTTACACTATGCCAAATTTATGCATAGAATCTGTTGGGCATAAAGATCAATATCTGTAAGTATACTGATTTCTGTGACCCATCATTCTGCCTACCTCTGGCCTAAGGACAAAGCATGGGAGCAATAAGAAAAGGATTTACCATTGTGAACTGTCTTCTTCTTGTTGTTGTTTTTTTAAAGATTGCCTGCAGTATTTACAAGTGATAATTGTACAGAATACAAGTAGCGCATATATGTATTCAAATAAAGTCATACTTTGTGAATGCAAAAAGACGAACAAACTTGCCTACATACTAAAGTTTCAATTTTCCTCCATTATGTCTTTTTGCAGGGAATTTTTCAAACAAGAAGGCTTTTGTGTGTTATATGGAACATAAGAAGGTAATATAAAAATCTCAGCCCTCAAAAACTACTGAATATATCAATTAATGTTCCATGTCTTGAACCCAATCAGTTAAAAGAAACATGTTCTATTGGGATCTATGAATACAGTTGTAATCTAAGCTTTATTTATTTACTTATCAAATTTACATACCATGATGACTCACCACAATGAAAACATCCATACTATATATTTAATAAGTAAGATACTCAACAATACTTCACAATACAAAATAAACATAAAAAATTAAAACTTGAATACATTACTGTATAATTACTGTAAAATTGTTTAAAACAATTTTATTGTGTTTCTCAATAAATTGTATGTTAAGAAATTCAGTAGACTGGTTAAAGTATTTTTATCACTGAAAACATTGTGGAAATCTAAAAGGCTTTCTGAGTATAGCTGGGAGCTCAAAAATATAAAAATAAATGATTTGGACTACATACTCCTTTGAAATAAGAGCTAATAGGCATAAACTTTTTTCTCTCATTTTTTTACCAGCAAGAATAAAGAAGACTGTAAGCCATTCACTAGAGAATAAGTCAGATCTCCAGCCCAAAGAAACTACAGGCAAAAAATGTGCTTCTCAAATCCACCTGTCTTTACAATTTTAATTAAGAAGTTCATAGGTACTATTGAAGCTATTTTCTTGAAATGAAACAAGTATACAAATCAGTTGATCCAGTAACTGCAACCCACCACAATGTTATTTATCTATATTCTGAAATTAAGGATATAAATAGTGTATGTTTAGTTGTGCACCTTCTTTTTATACAATGTGGCAGCATTTTTAAAGCTTCTCTTTTACTGGATGTGGGGAAAACTCTGTTCTGTAAATAGCACTGCATGAAAATTAACTTGACGAACATAATGAAGAATGAAGGAGTTAGTATCAGGTATTATAAATCACAAATCACTTCAATCTTTAAAGATGCACCAGTGATCATCAACTGAACCAAGTCTGCTAATCTACAGGTAACTCTTTGGTGATTATTAAAACACAGAATAGCAGCATTTTAATAAAAGGCTTTTTATAATGCTGATTCTTAGTATTTAATTTCTGAATATATCACTGGTAAAGATTCCTGTTATTTAATATAATGGCTGTAAATGCACTAATCCTAATAGTGATTTAAACCACAGGATTTCTTTATACTGGTAAAGTTTATTATTCATTCAATTATTCAATCAATCAATTAACCTAAGTAAATATGATTACATATCCTTACCATCAGTCTTTTTTAACAAGTAATGAATCCCATATTTTACTAAAACCACCCCATGTGCAAATGCTCTCATTGTGGCAAATTACTTGCCAACAAATAAGAGGGAGTGAGAACATGTGGTAGAGCTCACAGGACAGTTTACATTGATGGATGTTTTTGATGTTTAACTGGACTGCCGATTGCAGATAGTCCTTGCTGCACTTGAAGTTGCAATGGCCTTGGAAAGGGTATTTTATAGCCTATAAACTTCTGGGCGATCACGCTACTTCCCTGGAGTCATAAGACTGCAGTTTCAGGATGCTTGACAACCAGCTCACATTTACAACCAGTTGAAAGGCATTCACATTCACGGGATTGCAATTTGCAATGTTTTTTGCCGTTTTCCAGAAGAAATAGCAAGAAAGTCTCATTGGACATGTTGGGTTCACTTAACCACACATAGTATGCTTTAAAATCATGGGGACTCACTTTATGACTGTGTAAAAATGATTGTACAATGGAGTCAGATCACATGGTGACCTGCTTAATGATTGTTCCTACTTATGACCAAAATTCCAAACCCATGGGTTCCTAAGCGTGGACTACCTATTACCATCTATAGTTACAATGTTTACTCTGTTGATTTGTAATTACTGCTAACTACCCAAAGTTATCGTGATGAAATGGGCACCATATAGATATAAATAAGTAAAATAAATAAACAGTGCTTCCTGCTTTTGGAAACAGACATATTATTGTAGTACAGGCCAAGTGAGCAGCAAAATACTGAAATAAACCTCACTCTTACATCCTCACCAGACTCTAATCCTAAATCTAAATCACAGAATCACAGACATCAATAGGATTATACTTTTTGGGACCCAATCAATTCCATGCAACAGGAAAATAACACTCTTAATGTGTAACTGAGAAATATATCTCCCACAGTAATACTCTAGTCAGTTCATCAAGATTCATTTATAACCAATAGTAGTCATAATAGTAATGAAAAATATTAGGAAAGTATTTTTAGAAAATACTTTCTAAATACTGTATTTAGAAAATACAGTATACTTCTACCAATAGTGAAAAAGCTCAAAAATTGGACTCTATCAAAAGCTTACTTTGGGCGTTATTTGTCTGTAGCCTCACCAGCAAAGCCAAATATGGATTTTGAAAGCTCGGGTTGCAATGTACAATGTATAGACATTGGGGCAGCAATGGCACCCTGGGTTACGTACATTCTTAACTTACTGTCTTATGAAACATAGTATCATACAATAGCAGTACCTCCATTTCCTCCCTGTTATTCTGATTTGCAATGCACAACTATGAGAAGACTAAAAGTATGTGTAATGTTGCAAAAATAATAAAAATCTATGTCCTTGAGGCATGCACAGGATAAAAACTCAATCTGCATGATCAGCAGCTTATGAAATTCAAGGTAACCCAGTGATAAAAGAGACATCTTGCGGTGATCACTGTCTTAACTTCCGTTCCTGTTGGCACATTGGATGGCATCGCTGAAAACGTTTGGGTTTACATTGCTTCCATATGCAGTGTACTGTGACCACAAGAGAACAAAAATGCCCTTATAATTGACACTGGCAACCTGGAGTTAAGCAACTCCAGGCCAGCACTTGATTTTCATTGGTATGGAAGCAGTTCCAGATCAGCTCTTCTCTTTCACTTGCACTGTGCCCAAACTACAAACATTAGGAGTTCCTTGCAGCCTCTCAGCAAAATAAAAAATAAAAAATGAAATATAGTGTAGTAGTAAAAGTGGTATTTTACTTTTCTGCCCATAAAGCACTTAAAATGGCCACCTATGTATTTACTACATTTGTGTCCCATGTCAAAATTCAGTACCAGTCTGCAACCCCTCTTGTTCATGCTTATGTATTTTGGATGGTTAGTTATTCCAGGAAAATCTCTTGCAGCTGGGCCATTTTAACAGGTAGCAGCCCATGTTGCAAACTGCTCATGCAGCAGGACTGAGAAAAAGGCATTTCCTGGACGCCGGCTGTTCTTGACTACAGGAAAATGAAAATACAGCATCTCTGCACCTGTTCACCTGATGGTGAAGGAAGGAAAAGCCATTATCAAGTGACAGGAGACAAAAAACCAAAATCTACTTCAGCAACTCATCCTGGCGCCAGTGATTAATCTCAGACTCCCCCAGCCTGATGCACATTAACCAGATAATTAATAATTTCTTTAGGGACTACAGCTCGGCAACTGCTTGATCAACCTGCAAAGCCTTCATAAAAAGATGCTGCATTTCTGATCAAACCCTCAGAAAGAAACCGGTGTCTGCAGGAACGTGAAACAATCTGTTTTTCTTACTTATATGCAAATAATGAATCCCTGCTTTTCCTAACTATAATTGTGTACCAACCAAAAATTCCTTAACAGCCAGAAATTCCAGGAACATTAAATATTATCACTTCCTAATATAGTTCAGTTCCTGCCATGTTCAAGTTCAGGTTCAGAAATTCAAACATTTCACATTCTTGTGAAATAGTGTCTCCTCCCCCCCCTCCCGTGTGGAGGTGGTGGTGGTGGTGGTGGGGTGTGTGTGTGTGTGTGTGTGTGCATTCTGAGGCTCAAGAGACCATTGAGGAAAGACTTGGACTATAACACAAAGTCATGCCATAAGAGTAACATGAATGCATTCAGTCTTTAGTTCAAAGGCTTTGTCTGTAGCTGGTCAAGCTTATACAGGTTTACTCAGAATTCACTGGGGCTTGCTCCAGGAAATTTCACAGAAGTATTGCCTTGGTGTTAAGTTACAGTCGACCTAGAGAACATACAATTCATTAAGTTCAAGCTGGAAATAACTTATTGAGTCTCTGCTCTGCCACTATACATGGTTAATAGACTGTGATTGGTTTGGTATGTCACAAATGGCACAAGGTTGAACTATACTTAAGGTGACCATATTTTCTTGGAAAAAATAAAGGACAAACCTGAAAAGGGGGCAAATGTGAAAGGTTCAGAAGGATAAAGGGATTTAATTCTTTATGTTTATAACTGTTTTCTAAAGGAAATGTCAAGATCAAAACCAAGAAAAACTACAAAAACATATATTCCAATAACAATAACTAAAACCCAATGGTATATGTAAAATTATTTTAAATCAGACAATTCAATTTCCATATTTTCCACATGAATGTGGAAGACTGTGAAGTAAGTCTTAATTAATTAAGCACCATTTCTACAGTAGAAGTTAAATGACCAAAATAAAGGGCAATGGTACATTAAAAAAAATAAATTTAAAGGACATCTTTCTAAAATAAAGAACTGTCCTTTCTAATAAGGGACATATGTCCACTGTAACCAAGTAGGATTAATTTCTACACTGGAGTATATAGTAGACATAGAAGGCAGTTTTTCTCTTCCCTTTTCTATCTTCTTGAACTGAAAACATTTCATTGTAGTGCTGATATAGTTTCCATTAGTTTTATATATACCTTTGTTTCCTAACTTTAAAAAAAGACTGTTAGTGTTTTTCAGTTTTTCTGCCAAAAATATGCAGATTAAAATTGTAGTGACAATGGTTTGCTGCAGCATTATTATCTCAACTGTTCCATTATGTAGGAGGACTTTAAAAACACTCGGTTAATGTGATGATGTGGCTAGGGACAGATTTATGTGGAAAAAACAGGATTTCCCAGGAAATGATACTTCTGAATGATGCCAATTTAGAAAGAGAAAAGAGTAGGTGGGGGAGTTAATTACAATCTATGCAAATCATGTGGTTTTAGGATGACTGATGTACACTTTCAAGCCTGTTGCTCAAAATGTTGAGCTACTGTATCATGAAGAAATCTTGGTGAAGTCAGTTCGAGAGGTTCTCCATATCTTTGTTTCCTAACTTTAGTTGGAAGGGACCTTGTAGGTCATCTGGGCCAACCCCTTGCTCAAACAGAAGACCCTACACCATTTCTGACAGATGACAGTTCAGTCTCTTCTTGAAATCTTCCAATGATGAAGTTCCCACAACTTCTGAAGGCAAACTGTTCCCTTGGTTGATTGCTCTCACTGTCAGACAATTTATTCTTATTTCCAGGTTGAATCTCTCCTGGTTCAGTTTCCATCCATTAGTCCTTGTCTGGCCTTCAGATGCTTTGGAAAATACCTTGACCCCCCCTCCTCTCTGTGGCAGACCCTCAAATATTGGAACACTGCTATCATGTCTCCCCTGGTCCTTCTCTTCACTGGATTAACCATGCCCAGTCCTTGTAACTGTTCTTCATATGTTTTAGCCTCCAGTCCCCTAATCATCTTGGTTGCTCTTCTCTGCACACTTTTAGAGTCTCAATATCTTTTTTATAGTGTGGTGACCAAAACTGGATGCAGTATTCTAGGTGTGGTCGTACTAAGGCTTTATAGAATGGTATTAGTACCTCACTTGATCTTAATTTTATCCCTCTGTTAATGCAATTTAGAATTACATTGGCTTTCTAGCTGCCTCCACACACTGTTGACAATGTCACCCAAACAGAAATATATCTCTACAGGAGAGAAATACACAGAAAGCACTCCTAACAGGACAGCCTTCAATAAGATGCACAGCCTCCAATTTTCAAGGACCAGATTCAGAGAGTTGCTTTGGTCTCTTTAACAAAAGTACCTTACTAATGGTTTGCACAGTCTTCCTTTGTGTTCAGCTGAGACAATAGATTCAACATTTTGAATGATTTTAGAATAAAGAATGGTTTTCTGCTCTAATTTTAATTCTAAGAGGTTTTGGGGAAATCATATCCTCCAGTTCTGAATCTCACTGGGACAAACAGAAAGAGAGAGAAAGCAAACTCCTTGAGTTTGAGAATGCTTTAAACTAGTTCTGCAATATGACAGTATATTATCATGAATTATTCTCACTTCTGTGTTCTCAAATGGTACAATCCCTCCAGGGACTGTATTTAGTTAGGAAGATATTTCATATGGAAATAAAAATACTAATATGAAATTGTTGAAAAAATATCTTTATAGGCCTCAAATAGTAGTCTTGATCTTGCTGTGAACCCTTTATGACCAGATCAAAGTTTTTCAGAGGAAACAGAGAATGGCAGGAGCTTCATTTGTATGCATGAGACAAACCATATCCCAACTGTTAGCTACTTTTTGAACTATTTGTCAGGGGAGGAAGACTTTTATTTGCTTTTATATGTTGCTTTTAAGGACTTTTATTCATCTCGTGGATTCTCCCATCTTCCTTCCATTAAATAACATATCAACTGCTCTTTTCCTTTCTTTCTTTCTTTCTTTTTTTAAAGCCTGGATTCAAATATTAACTTTTGATGTAACATTTTTGCTACACATCAGAATAGATATATTGAGCTTCAAAAGGAAAACTGAATTCAAAAATGATAAAGATGATTTAACTTCAAACATGAACTATTCACAGATTACTTATATGTGCAAAAAATAATAATAATTCATCACGTTCTCCACACTACACAGATTTTCCATCCTTCTGCTTCAATTCTAGGGGGCATTCTTCAAAACTCTTCAGCTTGCCAACATTGGTAAACGCACACATTTGTGGGATGTGTTTTCTGCTGTCATCACTGTACCTGGGTAGTTGGATAAAGATGTGACTACAGCAATGTTTTAGAGGCAAGAGATCAGAGCGCGGTGGGTTTTATAAAGATAGAATGTGGTAAGGAAAGAAAGCCTATCTTTTACCCTGTCTCTGATTTTATATATAATATGTATAATATAATTTCATAATATGTCAGTTTAAAAGACATTAACTATTATTTGCAGGGCTCAAGCAGAAAGTAAACTATGGGGAATAAAGAGGATGTGTACAGTTCTGTTAGCACCAACAAAAACTTCTCTTTCAATAAAAATAGAAGCTTCATGGTGCCAATAGTGTAAGTTGTAATTGTTAAACAAGCTCTCAGAGATCTTGCATACTAGTAAGCTATATTAATATAGTATAATAGTAGTCTGTACTAATATAGACTGCTCTTCTAGCCAGTAAGGGCAGGAGGTCACAGTTTTCAACCTAGGTGCTTTAATTAGAGGTCAAAATTTAACTAGTTACTAGCTTACTAAAAGAAGCAATTCTTGGAATATGGATATTTTTCTTCCATCACTATATATGTATATTATGATACAATCTATATTGTTGCTGTTGCTGCCAATCTGATCCAAGTGATCTAGAATTTGTAATCTCAACATTATTTATCTTTAAACTCACTGTAAGGGGAGAAGGAAGACGCTATAAAGTTGGCAAAGGCATTCCAAAATTAGTATTGGCATTGATGAAAATGTTGAAAATTTACCCTTGATTAGTAGTGCTATGTTTTTAAATAGTTGACATGATTTTGAACATGGCATATTGAAATCCTGAAGGTGTAAATGTCAACAGGTCACAATTCTCACACATTTGAGATCTGCATAAAGATAAAGGAAAAATTCAAAAACAATTGTATTTGATATCTGTATTTATTCTCCTATGCATTTCAGACAATTTCTATATCAGGAACAAAATGTTATTAAATGTAATTACAAGTAGCAATCAAATGTATGTACCATAGGTAACCACAATTTAACTAACATCATACCAATGTTTCCAATGATATCTCCTTAATATAAAATGCTGACCAAAAATACTGATTTTAAATATAGTTGTGTGTAATCAATTTTCTTCCTAACTTTAAATGTTTCCTTCTATTCACAGACACCATTGTTTGATCAAATTATTCACATTTTCTAAATCTTGTAATTTTTTGTTTGTTTATTTTAACAACCCAAAAAATTGTGAATCCCTTAAACTTTCTTTAAAGCAAAATGAAATACTCCAAATACCAGAATATTTGTTAATTAATGAAAAGCATAGTGCTTCATGTCCATGGTGCTATACAATATTGCTGTGGGGTTTTTTTTGTCCAATCTGACCAACCCTTTTATCTCTTTCCTAACTAATACATATATCTGTGTATACCAATTCTTGCTTTTGGGAATAGAATATACAGGACCTCAGAAAAAGCAGTATTTAGAAATGATATCACCAGAAAGAAAAGTTCCAAAACAAGAAAATCAGCCCTCTGTACTAAACAAAGGCTTGTTCATTCAAGTCACAGCAATTGAACATTGTCAAAACCACATTATTGAATGTACATTGCTGATCTGATTATAGCAAAGATAATGTACTTTTCTGCTACCAGTGAATTCCCAAATGAAACATAAGAAAAATTTGAAGTGATAAAAGGTACAGTTGGACAACTGGGGCCAGTGGCTGAACTGGGAAAACCTTCTATATGTAAGAAATTTATGAATCATCTTGATAACAAAGCCACATACATCATTAAGGCAGATTGTGTGAATTCAACTTCAGCTCCTATTGCCTCATGGTCAGGCCAAAATAAAAAAAAAATGGCAGTCACACTCTGAATGCAGATCAAGAAGGATTCTCTGGAGCCCCGTGACCCTTTCCCAAAGCCAGGGTTCTTCTTCAAACAACTGCACTCATCCTTCTTCCTGTTGTAGTGTTTTCAATGCTCCTCACTACTTAACTGCCACATGAAGGCTTAGCACAAAGCAATAATTATTTTTGATTGGTTTACTAATGCCACAGTGACAGGTAGCAGAACTGCTCTGCAATACTTGAAATTTAGATAAATACGCAAGGAGCAGGCTAGTCCTACAAGCATGTATGTGCATGTGAGTGTATGTGCAAATATTATGTATATACCATGTAACAAAAATACATATACATACCTAACTCCATCCTGACACACATTCTCTCCCGTCTCTCCCTCTCTTTCTCTCTCTCTCCTCATATTATTTTTTACCTCCTAGGAAATTAAAGCTTTGTTTCGAACACACAGTACTGCCAGGGCAACTGTCTGCTCAAGGTGTTGATAGAGTAACAAGGGTAGCTGAGACTATCGGTACCCTTAAAATACTGAATACCTTTATGTGGAAATACATGTGGCTCATTTAGTTTAAGGATCATAGTCTAAAGGAAACTGGCATCCCTTTCTTTATTAGTGCTGCTGCAATGCCAGTTTTCTGCATATTAAAACGAGTGATTCTGCAACACACAGCTCAAGTCTTTGAAGTCCTCTCAAACATTATGTGGAGTGTCACTGTTTATTAAAGATAACTAATACCCTAAGTCTTTATTTACTTGTGTTTATTGCTGTTTTAGCAAGAGTCACTAGAGAATGACTATGTTTTGGGTCCACCAGGATTCTTTAATCACTGTTAGTAGGTAAAATCATCTGTGACAACTAATCCAAAAAGCAGATTATATTTATTTTGGCTACAGTGGCTTGCAGTTCGTTAAAATCAACAAAGCCTTTTCATTAGCCCCCTGCTGATATCCCTAAAACAGACATTTCAAGGGTCTCAAAGCACAGAGGTTCACAAATGTGCAGAGAAGTTGGGTTGGATAGATTTTTTTTTTCTGGCATTCTTCTTGCAAAAATTTGATTAAAGGATTATTAAATATTGTTTTGGGGAGCTTTTTGCTACTAAAATGAACCCTCAAATTCAAAGTAAAAATCATGCAGGCAACATTTCTTAAACACATCAATGTACACAAGAGACAGTGTCAATTGCCAATGAAATATTTGAACAGGCCTTATGCATGTAAAAGTAAAAGAATGAGATCAGACATTAAACCAGTGAAACTTTTCGTCTGATAAATGCTGTATATTTGGAGTACAGTTGACAGTTAGTACATTCTAATTTTCTACAGGTGTTCTGCTTTTCATTATTCCCAGTGAATTCAGGACAGAAGTCAATGCACATCTGAACATCAAAACAATGCTGACTATAATATTGGACACATGACATCCATTTATCCATCCATCCATCTATCCATCTAACCATCCATCCATTTCCAAACTGAATTCACATGCCTTTGATTAAGAACTCTACATGAAAAGTCTTGCTTCATAGAAAGGCTGTAGAAAAGCACAGTACCTTCACATTAAAAAGACAGATTGTGCATATTTAAGTTAGACATTCAAACATTGCATTGTAATCTCCACTCATAGGAAATGAAAAAGCAGAACATTTTGGGCTGAGTAGTTGTTTCCATGTATTTTGAATATACAAAAAGAGGGTTTCTTCACATGGGCTTGTAGTTCTAACCTTTAGTTATTCTGGGACATCTATTTTTAATACATTTCACCATTATCTTAGCCAGAGATTCACAAAATATGCACAGTACACCAGAGTAACCAGAAGCAAGTAATGTCTTTTTTACGTAAACAAGACCTGAGTGGACCAAGGGATTTTATTAATCTATTTTAAGGTTGGGATGTTTTTTTCTTTTAAGGTTGAAAAGTATATTAAATTTGTTTAAACTTGTGTAGAGAAGATCTTGATTTATGGAGTTATTATTATTATTATTTTATGGGTTTTCCACTGCCTTGAATTATGTATTTAAGATGGATACCGTATAAATTTTCTAAGTAAATAAATAATAAATAATATTTTTAGATTAGAATCTCAATCAACAAATTATTTTCCAAAGCAGCATCGGAAGAAAACCTGATTTCATACAGTTCTTCATTTTCTATTTCTATGATTGAGAAAAACGTTTCATTAAGAATTTAGACTTCAATATTGTGGCTTTATGGTAAGAAGAGGAAGGAGAAGACGTCATCTACTATTTATTTTATTGGAAATCAATGTTGGAAAATGGAGGGCCACATATTTTCGAAGAATTCTTTATGATTGCAAAATATTTGCATATATTATGTTCATTAAAATTGATCCATTTGATTGGCTGCTTTAACAGGTGGAGGAAGAGTTAAAAATGTACTAGAAATAAAGGGATGTGCCCTAAATTTCCGGGAAACAGCATACATGGGAGGTTTGTAGCAGAACAGCTGTTTCAGCTGTTACAAGGAAGCTGCCTATTCCCCACACACATACACACACTTTCTTTTCCCAGATGAAGAAGTTAGAGCATAGTTGTAGCAGCTGAATTAAATACATGATCTCATAACTTCATTAGCAATATCAGATTTCTTCATCAGGATCAGCAGGGCCAGCAATATAATCCAGTGTCAGAGAACTGAGAAGTCACCACTGGCCAAATTGGAAGACTGCTGTGAGTATACAGGATCAGGTCAGGAAAAAACTTCCAAAATGTTTTATTTTAGTTTATATATGTAAGCTTAGTTATTTATATTATGTAAGCTTAATTTTGAAAATGATTCCCCCTGGTGTATTACATCACAGATGCATATGCTGGAGTTTGGAGAGCTGAACATCCAAGAAACCAAAATATTCCCAGACTGATAAATTGCCTAGGCAATAGAATAAGCTAATAGCATGGATACCCTATGACTTGTCATGGGAATGTTCCTAACATTCATTCCACAATATTATGGAATAGGATAGGATAGGATAGGATAGGATAGGATAGGATAGGATAGGATAGGATAGGACAGGACAGAACAGAACAGAATTGAATTCTTTATTGGCCAAGTGTGATTGGACACACAAGAAATTTGTCTTTGGTTCATATGCTCTCAGTGTACATAAAAAGAAAAGATACATTCGTCAAGAATCATAAGATGCAACACTTAATGATAGTCATAGGGTGCAAATAAGCAATCAAATCATATGAAGGCAAAGCACCCAACCAAGAAAAAAGTTACTGTAATGTCTCAAATGTATAATATACTGGAAACTGCAGGAAGTGTACAAAAATGGTGTTGGTGGGACAATTGGGACATAATGTACCTATATTAAGAAAAGCTAGAATTTGCTACTGTTATAAATACAAGAAGTTGATACAAATTGGCATTTAAGTACAGGATGTCCTGAGATTATAATGGCAATTGGAACTAGAAGTTCCATCACTATGTCATGTGACTACATCACTTAGCAACAGCAATTTCCACAGTCTTGATTGCTGTTGTTAGGTCAGGACCTTGTAGGTCATTAAGCAAGAATCTCACCTGATCACAACTTCCAACTTCCTGTCAGCTTCCCCCCTGGCTTTGCTTGTGGAAAACTAGTAAACAATGTCAGAAATCATGATCACGTAACCACAGCTTGGTACGACATCATAATCGCAACTGTAACTTTGAATGGTTGCTGAACAAATTGGTTGAACCCAAGACTACTTGTGTAAGCTTTTTGAACATAAAGGCAAAGAGCAGAAACTTTATTAGTGAGAACTAGAAATTGTAATTACTCTCTTCTATTGTTCCGTCAACTATTCAAAAACTATCCAATGCATTTTCAAGCCCAACCTATTTTGAAACTAGATATTACTACTTAATCCTAAACTATAGAAATTGGACAAAAACTAATTTCACTTCCTATTTAAATTTGTTTTGGACTAGGAATAGGGAAGTCAAGTTTCAAGTCCATTAGTCTTGCAAGTTCATTTAGTGACTATCTTGCAGATCAATCTACCTAATAGGTTGGAGGAAACAATTGGAGGAAAGAATACTATCTCTATCATGTGGCTCCCTCCTGCAGCAAAGACAGGAAAAAATATAAGATAATGAAAACAATAATGAAAGAAGATGCTTAGGAATGAGAGGGGGGAAGTCAGTAGATCCACATCATCCATTAAACATGGTTCAAAAATGTTTGATAATTCCACCAGGTCTCTTACTTCCCCCATTTCATAATGTCACTGAATAAAAACCAAAATTAGCATCAGTTTTTCTAAAACCCTTTCCCCAAAATTCAAATTATTTCTCATTTAGTAAGAAATGGAGTTTAATCATTCTTTTTTTCAGAAAACGTTTTTCTAGAAAACTTTCTCATATTTTTCTTCATCTAATTCAACCTTTCCTGCTTTTATATTGGCTTCAAAAAAGTACATCTGAAATCAGTTTGAATTATTGCTTTCCACAAAAGAAATATATATGGAACATAGTGGGAGGGAGGGGGAGGGAGGGAGGGAAGGAG
>JANHFT010000646.1:103800-119570 GCA_032467955.1 Pseudoxenodon macrops | reverse complement strand
AGGAAAGAAGGAAGGAAGGAAGGAAGGAAGGAAATTATTGATTAGCTGATTTCTTTTCCAGTGACTGATTGGTCATAATTATGTAAAGTATTCAGTAAAGTCCCAATTGCCATGAATAATATGCAAGGAGGGCACTCTTTCACACCCTTAGTGACAGATGATATCTGTTTTCACCTAGGAGTTGTATTTAAGAGCTACTGAAGCTCGGCAAAAGTGTATTCTGGCTCAAATGAGCTGAAAATTGCATTTGATTTGAATTTCAAAAAGGGGGAAAGGGGAGGGAAAGGAAAAATGGCCACCAAGAAAACAATTCTCTATTACCACTTCCTGATTCAAAAAGACTATTTTAACCAACTATGTTAAGATCCAGTATATGATGCTGAGAAAAGAGCATTGCTGGAATGCAGCCAGTCAGGTTTAAAATAAATGTTTAATTGTCAAGATCAAAGCAAACCCTGCTTTTATGTATATTAGGAACTGTATGTTCAGGGGGGAAAAAACCAATCTATCTAAATAATTGAGGAGTAGTTATTTCTTTGTATAGCTTACCGAACTGAAAACTGAACTTTTTCCATGAGGACCTTCAGAAAATTGACCATATTAAATTGAATTGAATTCTAGAAGAAATGAATTTTAAACAGATGTAAACACTGATGACCTGTACTCCGATTGTCAATTATAAAGCAGAATTGTAATGTATAATCGCCTGTAAATTCTGCCTATATTTTATTTACAAATGTACATTTATATTACCATTAGATCTACCTATCTGTGGACTACACTAACATAGCTTGTGATTTTCAGATAACCCAAGTTCTTACAATAGACTGTTTATCAGTTTAACTGACAAATGACCGGTAGTTAATTCAGTATTATTCAATATTGTGATGTTACCTTCCTGAATCCCCAGATTTGTTTTTCCCCAATTAGGTCACAGAACAATGGGAAGTCAACTGAAAATTGCAGCATTAACACATTGTCTTGGCAGCTTGTCTTCATTTTTTACCATTAGGCAATGTCCAGAAGGAGAAATTATTCTTTCTCAACAGGAGTTGTTTCAGTTAGGCTGTGCAGAGGCTTCTAAAGTGGTAGACGGAAGCATATTTATAGCCATTCTTTTAAAAGCAGCTGCTTCAGATATTGCTTCCAGCTTATTCTTTATGCCCATTCTTTTTCAACTATCATTTACTTCTACCATAAACTGCATTAGACTATTTTGCTGTAACCTTGCTCTGTCTTCAGGATATCTCTGGAACAATGGACCCCTTGAGGTGCGATCCATCCCTACCCTCTTGGCCTTCCAAAATGACCTTAAAACCGGGCTCTGGGATTTAGCCTACAGCCCCAAAGGGAATAGCAATAGCACTTAGACTTATATACCGCTTTACAGTGCTTTACAGCCCTCTCTAAGCGGTTTTACAGAGTTAGCATATGGCCCCCAACAATTTGGGTCCTCATTTTACCCACCTCAGAAGGATGGAAGGCTGAGTCAACCTTAAGCCTGGTGGGACTTGAACTGTCAAATTGTAGTCAGCCAGCAGTCAGCAGAAGTGGCCTGCAGTACTGCACTCTAGCCGCTGCGTCACCAAGGATCTCCGTGTATGTTTGGTGTAAGTGAATGTAACATTGGTGAATGTTACATGTAGGAGGTGTTCATTGGATTAAGAAGAAGATCCCACCTCCACCCCATTGCATACTGGTTCTTATCAGCTACATTTGTCAATTTTAATGTTAATATTTACCATTTTAAAGTTTCATGTGTTATATTGCCATTTTTATCATAATGTAAGCCATCCAGAATCACTTGATAGTGAAATGAGAACTATCTTTTTATATATATTAAATCCATATAGTGATTGTTTCCTAAATAGTCTACCTAAATGTGACTGTCTGATGAAGAATAAGTAACTGAGACACCAATTCAAATTCTCAGATTTACTCACTGAAATGGGACAGGACATGGAAAAGCTTCCTTTTTGTTGGCTGACTTGGTGAATGAAACATATATCTCACAGACATCCAATAACATTAAAGGGGGAGAAATATGCTCAGCATATTGTTCTGAGAGCAAGTTGGGACAACCTTGAATCTCTTGGATCCAAAATGTCTTTGCAACCTATAGCTATAAAAGCAAATGCATACAAAGCAAAATAAGGGGAAAATAAACTGCCCTTGCAATTCATACTTCTTTAAATTGATCCTGCCACTCTTTAGATCAGAACCATATATTGCATCCTTGTCTTCCCAGAGTCCAGTGAAAGTGACTATTGAACAAGTCCATTGCTTTAGACCCTTTCTTATTTTGATGGAAACTAAGGATCCCTTATAAACAATTCCATCAAAACTGGGAATGAGGTAAGTGTACCTGCGTAGATGGATCAGCACTGTTTTTTGACCCTGGATTCAGAAAATATCAATCAGAAAAGACCTTGAAGATCTTCAAGTCCTGTGATGGGGAATCTATGGCAAGCGTACCATAGGTGGCACGCGGAGCCATAGCTGAGGGCATGTGAGGCATTGCCCTATGCTAGTTCCAGCACACATGTGTGGCTGGCTAGCTGATTGTCAGCCTTCTGGGGGAGGCTGTTTTCGGGAGCGAAGTTCAAAAGCTTCAATGAGGCCTGCGTGCATGCGATAGGGGACTTTAGATGAAAGATTCACAGAAAATCTATGCAAGAGAATTACAGATCCTGAAATTTTAATAATATCTGATCTAGTCCTCTGCTCAGGTCTGCAATGCAGGGTGTGATTAGAATATTTGTGACATTTGGTACAATCCTTTAATGATTCCTGAGCTTGGTTATTTGCTTGTAGAGGTTTCATTACCCAGCTTGGTAACATCATCAATCTAAATGAGTGTGGAGTTGTGCTCCTTGTTTATAGTAACTTGTCCTACCTTTATTGGTGGGGCTCCTTATTCTATTGTGGTTTATCAAGTTAAACAAATTAAAGTTCTACTATTTAACAATCTTACCATTAATATACTGGTTCCTAAACTTTTTCCTACATCACCATAAACATATTTCATAGGTCACCACAGTGTAAGTAGACTACACAGGAGCTGTGGGAAGCATAACATGCATGATTCTTTCAGATGACATCAAAGAGATCACTCAATTAAAGGATAAAATCTTGAAATCTTACAAAATCCCATATGTCCCCATGGAAAATCTTACAAGATTTCAAATAGAATACCAAAATCTCACAAAATCTTCCATTTTTAATGGACTGCACATTGAAAATTACTGCATTTGGACATTTTTCTCAATATATAACCAAATATGTTTCCCTATAATTTCTAGTGTGGCAGCATTTATCATCATGGTCAATCTATTTTTCTTTCTTTTCTAGACTAAATACACAGTCTGCTCTTCTTCATAAGCAGCACTAGTCCATATCCAAATAGAAAAGATGTTTGCACTATTCACAGGAGTACTCACAATAAAAAAAGTTCTGAAAACACAAAAGACTAAAAATTAATCCATCTGGGAAAGAAGGGAAAAGGGCGGAAGGATTGGTTAGAGATCTACTTTGAGTGGTTTGTTTAAAAAGTATCCTGGTATGAAAAAAAAATGAATGGATAGATATCATTGGCTTGAGTCCTTTTTAGTGACAGAGTACCAGTTCCAAATCTGAAATCAAAATGTCCATCTCTGGTTGGCAGTATGGCATTGTAGTGAAGATGATTTATTAAGAGCTCTTAGCTGCATGAGACAGATTGTAATTAACTGCTTCCCTTTTTCTTAAATATAAAAAAAACTTACATAAATGAAATCGGAGCTGCTAAGTGCTGGGTGTCTACAAAGCATCGATGAGATCATTGGCAACTGACAGTAGCCCATGGTACAGAATAAATATAGGGGAGGCTAGTTGGCAGGGGTGGAAAGGCAGAGTATTTACTCAATAAGTACCTATTTTCAGAATTTCCTTTGACTCAGAGCTATCAATTATTTAAAATAAGTAACATGATGCTTCCTTTGTTGAGGCAAATCTACAAGAAGGCCCCAAGAGAGAATAAAAAATGAATTAGGCAGAATTTATTAGTGTGCCAGAAGATAGCAGAGGTTCAGCCATTAAGTCTGCCTATGGGTTTCAAAAAACAGCATATACACCTGCTCAGGAAAGATAATTTCTATTTCACCTTCTGCCCCAATCCTTTCTACACCTATTTTCCCCATATTTTCTTTTAAGCAGAACATAGCCAAGAAAGAGACATCAATCATTCTTTAAACTCCTTTCCCCCCCCCCCAAAAAAAAAAACTTGGGTTGATATATTGTCTTCATTTAAATTACAAATATACTAATCTAGAGAACTGTTTACCAAGCAGCATATTAAATAAAAGATGCACACACAAAAAAGCATCCCTCATATTTTAAAATTTATTTTAAACTCATGGACTCATAAAGCAAGCAGAGGCTATTTGGCTGCTAGATTTCTGTCCTAGCAAATGAGTTTAAATTCCTCAGTCTTTCTTATTAGGACATTACTATTCTGAGGGTCAACCTGATCAGCATGAACAGACCCAAAACCAGTACAAGATTTGATTTTTGGCAGGCCACCAACATTCAACGATGTGCTATACAAAGACTGATATTTAAAGCTGGCAAAAATCGATGTTTCAGTTCCTGAGCTTCAGCTAACAAAAAAAGTGCTCTGGTTTGCTATGATATTGCTAAAAAGAAATAAAAACCAAACTACAGATTTTGCAAAATGACAAGATCTTAAACTTTTACAGATGACTCCTTGTACTCTACTGAAGTTACCAGGCAAGTATGCGTAATCGTTTTTTTTAATACACAAATAATTTTAGTGTAATGATATATGCAATGATTAAGGCATCAAGCTAGAACCCAGGAGACTGTGACTGCTAGTCCCATCTTAGGCACAAAAACCAGCTGGGTGACTTTGGGCTAATATAATTATTATTTTTATTACTTTTAATCTTATTGCAGTTAATATTCTATTAGGAACACACACAGTTTTCCAGAAACAGACAAGCTTGCAAACATCAATACTCATGTTACTTATCGTGCCACAACCTAGGTTTTCAACAATAGCTTAGGTACTATTTCTTAAGTAGTTCTAGTACCTTAATGTAATCATATTACTAGGCAATCTGTTTATAATGCAAAAAAAAAAAAGAGGACAGTTATTGTGGGCTGAATAAATTATCTTTTGCACTGTCAAGAAACATGTTGCCAAAATGTAATTTCTAAAGTATGTTCTGGGCCAGAGTACTGTACATATTTCTATTTCTGAACAGTCACTTGAAACTGTTACCATATCTCTGTCACTTAGCTATGTCAGTTTTAACTCTTGCTTATTTAAAGAGCTAAAATCTAAACCAGGAGCCACATGATATAGCATATTTAATCTTTTTCTTATTTAAAATCAAACATAGAACCTAGCTCTGATGTCCCGAGAGAATTTGATTTCAAAACATGCTCTGCATTGTCAGCAGAATCCCTCCGTTGAGGAGCTCGGCTCCTCACAAGTGTTTTTCGATAGAGAAGAGAATTCATCCACCCAGATAATATGGCTTCCCATCCACTGTAATGCAAACAGGAAAAAAAATAGTTGAGGTGTTCTGCCATTACATTTCTCCTAGGAGCCAATTATCAAAACTAGCAGCAGAAAAGCAGGTATACCATTATTAATATGACCCTTCACCTTTGTCTATAGTTTTTGGTCCAAACATGGATAATTAAAATGGCACACACCTAAACAGAATTCATCAGGCCCAAGAATAATTGTTTAAGAACACCTTACCTGGAAAAGCTCCTATTTCCTTAAAAGAGTATCTAAGCCTCAGATTCATCTATGATAACCCATTTACTTTCACTGTCATATTCTCTAACAACAAATCATATCAGTTGCAAGTTTCTGAAAAAGATACACCCAATCCACAAAGCTCTATTAAATTGTGAGTTTAAAATCAAGAACCTTTATTCTCATTTCACTGCAAATTAATACATATAGCCTTTTGTATTCCTCTTCCTTGTATGCACGCACAGAGACACAGAAACATACATGAGTTATAAAAAGAACAGCTACAAATACAACTGCTGGTAAAAATAATCAGTAGGCCTGAATTTACTATGTGATTGGCTGATTATTTAATCAAAACTGTGTTGGGTTTGTATTTTCTCCCCCCCTCCACCAGGCATCTCATTAGGATTTTAGTGACAAAAGGCATCAAGCAATTAATCAGGAAACCTTCAGACCCAGAAAATCTTGCTCTGAAAAGCCTATATGTTTTCGTCAAATAATCCTCCGCTCAGGCATTCAGAAAGCACAATTTGTTGTAGTGGATTTGTATTTGCTCTGAAGTTCAAGGTACCATGTTAAGGAGTTAGTGGCCCTCATAATGAATTGCCAGAATTGCAAAGGATTGCTTTGAGGATAACCAGCAGCCACACAAGGCCATGGTTTACAATAAATATTCTGGTGATAAATGAGCAGTGTGATCATGGTCATGTATCTTAGAATGGTTCTGAACTTTATCATCTCTGAACCTTCAAGGCATTTTGCTTTGAGGAAGGAAGATGAGAACAGAATGAACCCTTGAATGCCACCAAGGATTACTCTTAGTGTTTGTACCAAGTTTTTTTTTTCTTAGCATCATTACCGGAACCTTCAATTATTCTACATGAAGAAAGCAAAATTTATGCAAAGGGAATGGAGAAGGGCCAGGAAGCAAACCCCTTTTAACTAATAAGAAGCACACAAAGAATAATTTATTTCTGGATGATACCTTGCCACTCTAGACATTAAAATGACTACAAATTCCACTGCATGCTTACTTCTACACTAGGAAGTTCTTTCTGTTCAAAGCATTACAACCCTGTGTATAATGGAATGTTTCAATTTGAGCTTTTGAGTTCAACAAAGTTGAAGATCACATTGTTTTTACGATGAAGAAAGAAGAATGAAGAATTAACTTGCCTTGAGACTTCTTTTCTTTTCTAAAAATAGGTCCTTACTAGTTTAGATTAAATGCTAACCACTCACAATGATGGGCCTGTATGTGCAGGCATCTACAAACACACATGGACACATTATTTATAGATTTGTGTACTATGTAGCAGAAATAAGAAAATGATGAATTGGCTGATTACACTTTCCTTGACAGCTGGGTGAAATGGTAGCCAGGGTGACCAGGGGATGTCCTACTTCCTCCTTGTGGAAAGGTATTCAGCACACGTAATAATTATTCATCCATTTGTTCACACTAAAGACATTGGCAAAGCAATTTTAGCCTGATAATCAAGACCATATGACAAAACCCAAAGCCATTAGGGACCAATTTCAAGTATTCTCTGCAAGACAATGATTTTCCAACTGCACTTACATATGTTGCATACTTACCTCTGCACGACTGCACCTGCTCTCATTTATGTAACTCTCCAATTTTCAATTCATTTTTTCATGTTAATATTTTTTTTTTAAAGAAAAGAAGAGTTTCAAAAGCTTTGCTAGGTCCTTTATATGAAAAAAATTGAAACTATGTCGAAATATTATTTCCCCACTGTATAATGCCATAAAGAAGTTTTCTACTATTACTAAGTACTATCTTTTAAAATATGGTATTTTTGCACATATTATTTAAAATAGAAATATAATAGTTACACATTTGTATAAAGTAGACATAAGATAAGAATTTTTAATGTTGCAAATAAAGGTTTAGGCATTCTGTGTCAAACTGTGAGTTTCAACTCATGCACCCAAAGAGAAGATGAGACAACATCTACTGGTATATACCCTGTTTCCCTGAAAATAAGACCTCCCCAGATAATAAGCCCTATCAGGATTTTGAGCGCATGTGCTAAAATAAGCCCTCCCCCAAAACTAAGCCCTCCCCAAAACACAGCAGTAGCCATGAGGCGACCGCGCTCGCCACCGCTCGCACCTCAAAAAAAGTAAGACATCCCCAAAAATAAGGCCAAGTGCTTATTTTGGGAGTCAAAAGAAAATAAGACCCTGTCTTATTTTCGGGGAAACACAGTACTACAAAGTGAAGCATTAAAACTTTATTTAAAAAGCACCTGCATTCACGTTCATTATTTTATGCAGTTGTTTTTATATTCAAAATAAGAAAGCAATGAACATAGCAGATATAAAAGTAAATATACACTTTCATTCAATATTTTGTAACATCTCCTTTGGCAGAAGCAAAACTTCCGGATACTTCCTGTAGCTTTTAGAATACCTTTCTACTTTTCAATGCATTCATTTCATTTCTTCTTTACAAATACTGCATGTTTGAAATATCACCTACATTTTCCATAGCAGTCAAGTCTGGGGAAGATGAAGGTCATTCAAACCATTTATCTTTTCTCCCAGTGAGCACTAAATAGCTGATAAAGAGATATGGTTTGGGATGTAGTTTTACTGGAATATCCAGCTTTTCCTCAGCTTCAATTTCTTCTCTGGGACAAATAGTTTATCTCCATATTCCCTGTTTACTGATTTTGAGTCTGTAAATTAAATACATGTAAATTTACAGAAAGTTGTTATGTTTGACTTTGCATTCTGAAGAGGTTCACTTAGAATTTCACCGAAGCATACAATTCAACCGGGGTGCATAAAACTGAATCGGATTTGAAAATAAATTCATAAAAGTTACTCAACTTGCATAATTTTATTGCAAATTAGCAAAAAGCCCAGGATTTGAACAAACAGGATGCTTACTTATCTATCAGATATGCAGAGGAGGAATGGAAATACCCTGTGTGCCCACTTAAATACAAAGCCATCTCTGGTGACAGCTAATATAGTGCTTTGGCTAAGCAACTGCATTATGAACCAAAAAATCAGGCCAAAATCAGTTCTGTGCCATGCATTTACAACAAAAACTTCGATGAACTACTGTTGTTCTTCCTCTGATTTTATAGAGTGTAGCATAGAGACGATATCAGTGATTAGTGCAATGTTGTCAGAAAGATTGCTGAGTTATTACTTTGCGTATATATATTTCTAAAAAGCATTAAGAATAAATACTGAAGAATTGTCCAGATTAAACGCTTGCATTTTGGTTTATATTTTGCATCAAATTTATTTTCATTATTACTGCATGTGTTCCTTCTCCCCCCCCCCTTTTTGATCTTTGCGCAACTTACACAACAATATTTGGCATGTTTCCCATTATAAGTTCAATGTTATTTATAAATTACACACTTACATCAGCTATTTCCCCACATGATGATGAAACTTCCCAAACATAATACCATGATTAAAGGACATTTCAGCTTGTGCTGCAAATATCCTTTCATGAAAGTACTGGGGAAGAATAACAAATTATTCATCATAGTACTTAGAACTAGACATAGTACTTAGCACTGGATATGAAATAAAAGGAGAGAAAAGGTACTACATGATATAGTTGTATTGAAACATATTCACATTCTGCATACATTCTTTAGCAAAACTACTCAGAGGGAGATAACGTTATATTTTATCCTTCCCTAAGATAGTTTGTACAAACCTGCGGTTTGTAACATAGATAATACAGATGGCAATTTATATCATATTATATAAGATGCAGTTCAGGGAAATTTAATGTAAGTTGCTTTCAGAGATAGAATTTAAATATTATGAGCCATTATTTAACTGCAGATGAAAATATAAGCGTAAGATTAATAAGCAAAAATCTATGAAGCCAAAGTTATAATTAGAAGTAATCCTCTACTAATGTATAGATCTGAAAACAAATTACTCCCTATTTGCTATGTAATAATTTCTTTTGCAATTGAAATAACTCCTTGTTTTTAAACATTTTTGAAAATAAAAATTGCTGCTAGTGCTGCAACTAATATTATTAGTAAAAATATCTGTATCAGTTCTAAGGAGAGATAAGTAATATCTCTGTCAAAAGAATGTGAAAATGCAAATGTCAGTATACTGGCATCATATCAGATATATTAATCACACTATATCAATACACTTATATACCACTTTACAGCACTTCTAAGCAGTTTACACAGTCAGCATATTGCCCCCAACAATCTGGGTCCTCATTTTACCAACCTTGGAAGGATGGAAGACTGAGTCAATCTTGATCCCATGAGACTTAAACTGTTGAACTGCTGGCAGTTAGCAGAAATAGCCTGCACTACTGCATTCTAACCACTGCACCACCACGGTTGTTAATGTTCATTTTTAGTATTATGACGGGACAAGTTCTACTTAATTATAAAAAAAAGTAGGAACCTAGCAGCAGTAACCTCCAGTCTGTTAACTGGCAAGAAACAATTGTGGAACATATTCCAATTCACAACAGGGATTCCATAGTTCCATTTTTAATTGCACTCCACGGCAATGAAACTTTGGTGAGATGATTAATGGCATTCTAGTAATTAAGTAAACTACAACACTTTTACTGACTTTCCATGCTGGAAATGTTTTAGATGTAACTTGTTCTGTTTGAAGTTTTCTAGTATTTCAGCTAAATACCTAAGGCTATGTTTCTAAAACATCTTCCTTATGAAATATCTGGAAATACAGTATGCGAAAACTGGGTGATGAAAAGTCATCTGATTATAACATAATCTCATGCAATTATGCATGTACTTGAAATAATTTTGATTTACAACCAATCATTTTGTACAATATCAGCTCTTACGAAGTTTGAAAAAGATGCCCATTTATTGATTATCAAGATAAACTGGACCATCAATTTTCATTGTTTGGACTGAAAATTAAATCCACATTGTCCCAATGGAATAGTAAGTTAAAACTGTTTAAAACAATGGAATGCAACACAATTGTCTACAGTACAGGAATAGGCAATAGGGTAGGAAAACCAGCATAAAGTCATAGGATGATGAAATAATGAATACAATCAGAGATGTTTTCTAGAAGAATGTAATTGACCTGCAATGATTATTAAACCATGAATGAGAACTGAAGAAGCTTCTTGGATGAGAAACAAAATGTTTTCGAATTAAAAAAAAAACCACGGAAGTCCAATTACCTTTTGAAAAAAAGCACCTTTGGGATAACCATGACCTGAATCAGAGGTGGGTTCCTACCGGTTCTATCTGGTTCTATAGAACTGGTAGAAACTTGGTGATGTTGTCATGGAGCTGGTCCTGTTGGTGGCTACGTGGGCATCACCATCTTGGATTTTGCGTATGCGTATGCGCAGAAGCTAGTTTTGACTGCTGTGTGTGAGCACTTGACATGCACACATGCAGCGTGACCCTGAGTGAACCAGCAGTAAAAATATCCAGAACCCACCCCCGACCTGAATGATTGAGAATGTCCACAGACACTTGTGACAAAATGGGATTGTGAGCCTACCAGTATACATAGGGTTTTTTTAAGTCAGAAAACTGATGTCTGCTTACATTTGTTATGAAAATTGAGCCTCTGTATCTCAATGTCCAGTGACCATACTTATTGGATTATCTATGCAGTAAATTTGTATATGTGTCTGTATATCTAATTTATTTCACAATTTGTTGGACATGAGCTTTAATTAAAAAAAAATTCCAATCTCAGTTCCATCAGAAGTAAGCAGAGATTTCTAATTTCTAAAATTTGGCAGAATGGCCAATTTCAGGGTCATAAGTTCAGTGTCTTTTTTCCCCAAGTAAGTGTGGTAATGGGAACTACCCTCTCCAAAGCCTCAAAACAGCCAAAATTATGCTGCCATAATTAATCTACTCCACTAATGAATTTCAACAAAGGAATTTTAGCCATGAGGAACAGAAACCCTTTGGGAAACACCCCCATCCCCAAATTATAGAACTTCAGGCCTTTCTTTTCCTAAAACTCCAGGCCTTCTTGCATTCTGGAAGGTCCTGAAAACCACTGTATTTCAGCAAACGTTTGGCTGATAGTATCTCCTACCTGAATTTACTTGTTAGAAATATGCTTTTATTTGGTTTGGTTTAAAAAATGCCTCCTGAATCCTCACTTGCCAAGAATCACATTTCTAGTACAGTTTGCTAAACTTGCACATTAAAATAAAATAAACAACATTTCAGTAAAATGCACACTGTGGCTAACCATAATTGCTAAAATAAAAATAAGTCATTTTCAAGCTGCTTTACAAACTGATTCATTTCAAATAATCAGAGGCATATTTATATATAACCTGGACTGTAGGTGGTACAAAACTGAAGTAGAACTGTTCTATTTCCTCTTCACAATTACCTCAAGGGAAGAAAACAAATGAGAAAATATCAAGGCTTGACATGACCGAGTCTTATAATCTTAATTAAACTATGGTTTAGCTGAGCCTTACATTCAAATTAAGTCAGTGTATATATTCTGAAAATATATTTTTCTTCTATACATGTATGAGGATAGGGCTTTGCAGTTCTATCGCAAAGCTACTAGAGCTGGCATAAACTGCAATAACTACCAGACATTCTATTTCATCAATCTTAAAAGACAGGAAAGACCAATACTGGGGGGAGGGGAATCTTCATTAAGTTTTCTAATTCAATTGAACCAAGAGGTCATTGCCACATCAGTAATTTCTTTCTAAAGCCATTTGGCTAAATCTAAACAAAAAAAAATCCCCTAAATTGGAACAGAATGTCCTCTGGATACTGTTCTTATTTTTTTTAAAATAAGAACCACGCAAATAGTTAGAGCAATTGTCAGTGTGATAGTATAGATACCATTCAATATCCAAATTCAAACCTTGCTGATAGGTTTTAGACATTTACCATGGTAGTTCAAATAAACAAAATTATGTATACAGCAGGAGCAGGCATATATAGTGTGTTCTGTATCCACAGACAGCCCGTGAAAGTAAAAACAGCACTAATATAAAAATATATAAACTTTGATTTAGAAAATGTCATTTTATTTATTTATTTATTTTAGTTAGATACAGTTGATTTAATAAATCTGTAGAATCCAAAATCTTAATAGTCAGCTACTATTTAGCATCTCAGCTTTATAAAACAAGCAATAGTTGATGGAGATAAGACAAAAATATATCCCTTATACAAAAAGCTGCAAGCTGATATAATATTACTTTACATATTTGATTTAGAGCCTAAATTAAGCTGTAAAAAAGGAAATATGAATCTTACAAGTCTCATTATAAAAGCTCCTTAGTCCTCAAATATAAGAAACACATTTCATAAATAAAGACCCAATAGAATTTTAATAGTACAATAAATTCCAGCTATACTTCCTACTAAGTAGATTTCACACTGTCTTTCATGAAAAGAAATTCAGTTTATAGTCAGATTTGGAAAAGAAGACTGGTGCGAAAGAAATTATGTTTAAAATCTGATTTTTAAAGATTCAACTATGTAACTGTAATTTTAAATCGCTTTTAAAAATATTTCAACAGCTTAGTTACGTAAAGGCATTATTCTAATACTGAAATTAAGGCCACGCAGAATGTTCTAAAAATATATTTCATAGTAATTAAAGGTAAGTTCTTCTAACTTCTCAAAGCTATTTCATTACAGGTAGTCCTTAACTTATGACTCCTGAACCCAAAATGTCTGTTGCTAAGGAAGACAGTTAAGTGAATTGTGCCCTATTTTATGACCTTATTGCTGCAGTTGTTAATCAAATCATGGCATTTGCTAAGTGAAACACATAGTTGTTAAGCAACTTTATTTTTATTATTTTATTTCATCAAGAGTATATTAGAAAACAGATACAACTATAAACAAGATTATAAATACATGAGATGGGTTCAGATAAAAGGGAACAATAGGACAGGGATGGTAGGCACGCTGGTGCGCTTATGCACGCTCCTAAATTTTTCTAATTGACTTTGCTTATCAGAAGCCAGCTGGGAAGGTTACAAATGGTAATCACATGATCCCAGAACAGTGCAACTATCATAAATACGTGGCATTTTCCAACTGCCTGAATTTTGATCACATGACCGTGGGAAGGCTGCAGAGGTGAGTTCCTACCGGTTTCGACCGGTTCTACCGAGCAGGCAGAATCTTAGGGAGTAGTTCGCCGAACCAGAAGTAAAAGTAACCTGGCCACGCCCCCAGTGGTTCAGCTTGCTCTCCCAGTGGCGGTTCAGCTTGCTCGCCTCGCCCGCTTACCCCGCCTGTCCGCACCATGCTTGCCCCACCCTGCCTACCCGCCCACCACTCGCTGGCTCTCAGATTGCCCCACCTCTGAGAGCCCTATATATACTCTGGCCACCATGCAGTCTGGTCTTTCCCTCGTGTCATTACTTGCTGCTGACTACCCAGTCTACTTGCATTACTACTGCCTCCTCCTGCAGCTGCCTAAAGGTAAGTAAGCTGCGACTTGGTGGGGTGCAGATGGTGGGGGGGCAAGAAGCTTAGCGAAACGCTGCCATATACACGAGCCCATGGATTGGCTGAGGCCTTCCTTGCCACCACTCCCCGGGCTTGTGTAGACCGCGAAGCATGCCGGTGCTCGGAGGGAAACTTTGTGCATCACGGGGGGGGGGAGAGAAGGAAGAAGCAAAGGCCTCTTCCTTCTCTCCTCCCCCCCTGTGCGCTGGCTGAGGGCCGCCATCCCGGAGCGCGGCTGCTGCCTCTCTGCAGCTTTCCTTCTTCCACTGCTGTGTCTGGAGCTGTGAGCTGGAATGAAGGCAGGAAAGCTTGTCGTGCCACCCAGCCATGGGCCACGGGGAAGGAAGCTAGAAGCTTACTCCCTTCCCCGCAGTTCTGCCATGCGTCCCTGCCTTCCACGCACCCTTACCAGTGATCCCCCATGCCCGCTGGTCTTCCGAGATGACGATAAGTGATGGGAGACGCAGCTGCTGTGCTGTTAATGAGAGGGGCAGCACCGGTGGTGTCCTGAGGCTGCTGCACATGTCCCAGGGCTGCACATGAGGTGTGCATGCACAGCAATCCTGGAATGTCGAATTGCCCTCCCTGAATGTTCACTTTCTTACTTCTCCCATTGCCACCATTGGAGCAGAGACTGCTGCTCGCTGTGGTGCGCATGGGCAGCCCAGGGAGGGCGGGCAGCAAATGTCCTGGGTGCCCGCAGTGGAGCAGGAGCAGCAGCGATGGGAGAAAAAAGAAAGCGACTCCCGGAGCATTCATTTTGTTCCTTCTCCCGTTGCTGCCTTTGCTGCTGCTTCCACTCCGCTTTGAGTACCCAGGACATCTGCTGGCTGCCCTCCCTGGGCTGCCCATGCCCACCGCAAGTTCAGTCCTGGGACATCCTTCTGCAGCACTGCCCGACAGCACCAGTGGAGCGGCAGCATCTACCCAAAGGGCTGCCCACCATCAGCCTACCTTCAGGGGCAGCCACAGGCTGCCATGAAAGATACTGGCAGTGGGTGAGGTGGACCCACTGCGCTCTGCCGAAGAGCCACCTCAGGTGAACATGCCGAGGCTCCCTCGTGTTTTGGGCCTGGCGCACTCGGCTTCTGCAGGGCCTTTGGGTGACTGCCACCCGCATTCATTTTGGTGACCACCGACACACCGCTTTCTTCTCCCACTGCTGCTGCTCTGGTGCTTGCCGGGTCCGTTTGTCCCAGACCAGGTGTTTGTGTGTATGAGAAAGAGAGAGAAGAAAGAAAGAAAGAAGAAAGAAAGAAGGGAGAGAGAAAGAGAGACAAGAAAAAGAAAGACAGAGAGGAAGGGAGAAAGACAATAAAGAAAGAAAAAGAGAGAGAGAAAGAGGAAGGAAATGAGAGGAGAGAAAGAGTGTGTGTGAGAGAGAGACAAGAAAGAAAAAGGAAGGAAGGATGGGAGAAAGAGAGAGAGAGAGAGAGAGAGAAAAAACTGCTATTTTTAATTGTTCCATTATTTATCATGTGTTAATATTTTACACTGTCCTACTCCCT
>JANHFT010000646.1:74341-88203 GCA_032467955.1 Pseudoxenodon macrops | reverse complement strand
TATTGCTTAGACATGTGTGTGTGTGACCCACTTTTATTATTTTTATAAATAACTCAAGATGGCCAACATATCCAACACATCTTCGTCCTCCTATTTTCCCAACAACAACAACCCTGTGTGGGTGTTGGGGTGAGAGAGTCTGGTCCAAAGTCACCCACCCTTCTAAGGCAGGACTTGAACTCACAGTCTCCACTTTATAGCCTGGTGCCTTAACCTCTAGGCAAAACTGGCTGTCTCCAAATAAGAAGTAGTACAAATTTCTTTCCTAAGCGACTTCCCCTAATAAAATTACTCTTCACAAGTTGATATTAAACCATATATTGCCTAATACAGTAGAACCTCTGGTCACGACCATAATCCATTCCATAACTTTGGTCACAACCTGATTTGGTCGTGAACCGAACCTAATTTTGGAAATTTGGTGCTTACAAAAAAAAAATGGCGCAAAAGGGGAAATTGGCTGTGAATTTTTTTTTTTACATTTTTTGGTCGAAACCTGATTTGGTCGTGGTCAGAAGCATTTAATAAAGAGACCATGGAAAATAACATAACTTGCATGTAATGTGGAGGTCTGTAAGAGCAAATAGTAAGATTTACTGTATCTCCATATATTCTAATTTCTTTGAAGAAAGAGATAGATTCTGGCTAATAGATTCTAACAGCTAAAACCTCCATCATTTGCATATTGAAATGCCCCTTTCCTTCCAGAATAAACATTTCTACAAAGTTTGCAATATCATTGTAAGCAAAAACTGCTTCCTATTTGGGAAAATATTAATAATAAGGAAGACATGAAATGATGGTTGTAACTATAACAGATGTCATTATAAGGCAAGGTTGTATCATTGGTTTAGCTACAAGGATATTTGTTTTGTTAATAGTGGAAATATAATTGCCACCCTAAATAGACAAAGTTTTAGGTTGTACATGTGAATGTCATTCCTCCAGTAAGCTGGTTAGAGGAAAGATAATGTCTTCTGAATGTTTAAACTCATTTTGTGGATTAGAAACATCTTAAAAACTTCAGATTTTGTTTACACAAAGCCCCACTAAATTGATATGGTTGAAAAGGCTAATACTTGTTTTCCCACCCATATCATGGTAAACCCTTTCAATCATGTAGTTTCTAATAAAAGCTTAAGTCCGTGCCCTATTGCTGTATGGCTTCAACAGATGACTAAATGCAGAAGTTTGATGGGGTGATTCAGTTCAAAGGTAATTCAATTGAATCACTCTATTGAAGCAGATCCATTAAACAGGGCAGCACAAAGCTTTTAGTTCCCTGATCTGAATAACTGCTTTGCTTCAGCTGCTTCTCTGGCAGTTCTGTGATCTTCTCCAAATGTGCTAAAGCCACCTGCATTGCTATACATTCACAAAAGTCACTGGTCTCAAAAGAAAGTAACAACTTGCAGGGAATTGTTTTTGCTTCATCATGAGGTGTTGCTAAACAAAAACCAAAAAAAACCAAAACAACTTTAAAAATAGTTCTGTGATTTCAACATAAAACAGGAACTAGACTAACATGGCCTTGGAACTGACATCATTGTTCCATCCATTGTGGGCCTTGTATACCATCTTTCCAACAAAATGTCCAGCATGGCCAAAAGTCACCAATGTATTCCCCAAAAGCAGCTCCAAAGAAAATGGATACAATGATTTCGTAATCCTGCAGGTATACAAATAAAAGATGTACAAACGTTTTTTCTCCAAAAGGAGATGGTTGCAGAATTGAACTTTTTGCTCATGTTACTAAGGAAGTAGGTAA
This sequence comes from Pseudoxenodon macrops, assembly GCA_032467955.1. Taxonomy (NCBI): domain Eukaryota; kingdom Metazoa; phylum Chordata; class Lepidosauria; order Squamata; family Pseudoxenodontidae; genus Pseudoxenodon; species Pseudoxenodon macrops. The sequence goes on along the minus strand of JANHFT010000646.1, from coordinate 86,435 downwards.
CTGTAGGAAGCAAAGTTGCAGCAAGAAGAATGTTAATAATATCTGCTTTAAATACTTCCAAATTGATCTTAAGGACAGAAGAATAGCAATAGCACTTAGACTTTTACCACTTCATAGTGCTTTTACAGCCCTCTCTAAGCAGTTTACAGAGTCAGCATATTGCGCCCAACAATCTGGATCCTCATTTTACCCACTTTGGAAGGATGGAAGGCTGAGTCAACCATGAGCCGGTGAGATTTGAACTGCCAAACTGCACCTAGCAGTCAGCTGAAGTAGCCCGCAGTACTGCACTCTAACCACTGTGCCACCTTGGCTCTTTTTACAAGAATCCTTGTAATACCAGCAGAATTTTAAGAAAATATTTTATGATATACAACATGTGAATAAAATTTTAAAACTCCATCCTCTAAACCCGTTATTAAAACAAGCAGCTACCATTTTCAAATCATAATTTTGAAATAGCCAAGCCGGTTTCAATTACTCAATTTTTATTTACATAAAATAAGTCCAATGGTGCCAGGAAAGTTTGGCAGACAGAGAATTCACACTTTTTTCTCAGCTGCCAGTGTAATGACTGGTAACCTTGATAGTGCTGAAAAAGAGCAGCATCTCCACCTTTTTCCACCAAGCTGTGTGCGGAAGAAGCATGATATCAATTCCCTCACGGGCATCCAGAGTTCAGGAATACAGATTCTAATTCTGCCACCCTCTCAGTGAAGTTGTAAAGATGTCAATTCAGACTGAATGATGAAAACCCTCATATGGTTCTTGGTGCTATGATTGGATAAGCGAGGTAGATTTGAAAATTGTAATCAAAATAGCAGCCTAAACCAATAGAATCAATCAGAAAAAAATTAGCAAAGTTTTATAGCCATTAAGGGTCACTTTTCATGCTGATTTTTTCAAAATGTATATATGTTTGATCAGTAAAAAATATTGTCAAACTTCTTAAGAAGAATGCCAGAAGAGAAATCCTTCTTTCTGTCATAATATTGACAGTCCCAATCACACAGACACCTTCATTTATGCTAAGTTAAAGATGGATAAAATACAGGAACCTCTGTTACTCAATTCATAACAGGTTTGTGAAATATGTTGCTTCAAAAATGTGGCTACTCTGCAGAGGTGAGTTGCAGCCAGTTCGGATTGGTTCTATAGAACCGTTAACGGAGATTTGTCTCCGTTCGCTGAGCCGGCAGTGACAGCTAGCTGGTCATGCCCCTGAGCCAGTTCTCCAGGAGGAAATCGGTCCTCCCAGTGTAAATAATAACCCTCTGCCCATGTACAAAGGGCTCCCTGCGCATGAGCAGAGAGTTATTTTCAAGGCAATACCCGGATATGACGGGGGCTCGAGCGCGGGCAAAATGTGCACTTCCGTCGCAACCTGAACCAGTAGGAATCGTAAGTAGAACCCACCCCTGCTACTTTGGATAGCATATCAAATGGTTAGCCAAATGTATAAAGAACTATTCTGTCAATAACTTTTAGTAATAGAATCTCCATATTTACCAATATGCCTAATTGCCCTACAAAACAATTTTGTCTTTATGCTACCTTGCCAATAGCATCTTATCTCAGCAAAACACAACTATTTCTCACAATACATATTTTTTTAGATACCTGAATCTAAGTTAACTTTAGAAAGAGAGAATGGAAAATATTACTTTTTAGCAGCTAAAATGGAAAAGAAATTAATTCTACTTTAATCTATTCTAGTCAACAGAAGAAACTGTTGAGAAAAAGTCTGTGCTTCAGAGCAAGACTACATATATTTAAAACAGAAAACAGAGGTTATCATGAGAAAATCAGTGAAAGACATATTTATCACTTAGAAAGCAGATATATAATTCTAAATAGGAAATACTTTTATTTCATAAATTAACCTGTCCTCTCTTCTGTTATAAAAGCCCTGGCTTTTAAAGCTTAGATTTTAACTCTATCCTCTTGACATATCACACCAAAAAAAAAAATTCTGAATAATTCTCATGATCCCAAGAAAAGTTCAACTAGTCATTCTCATTGGCAGGTTGAGAATGGGGTCAATGTACTACCACCAATTGACTTTCCTTTAGAAATAGCACAGGAGAAGTTCTTGAAATTAAAAAAAATGAATTAATCACGCGAACATTTTGAGGAATAAATATAAGGAAACAAAGCAGTGACAACTGCTGTGTTCAATTGCAACCATTGAAATGGTTAGGAATTACACCACCATGACAAATGGAAAGTCACATTTCCCCTATATCTGATTTAGAATATTAAGTGGGCAGAAACCACAAAGATAAGGCTTATATTTCCATAATTTTCTAAAAAGAAGCTTTAAATAAAATGTATCCCTAGGCAGAAGGATGCAGGTGCATTTGTCTAAAAACCAACTCTTTCACTTTCATGAGATCACAGCAGATGCAGAAAAGTTAACAGATGTCCCATTGCTGGATGCAATTAAACTTGAATTAAGGTACTTTTATAAATATAATAGGCATCTTTATAGCTCTCAACTATATCATTTCCAAATTTGCTTGTAAAAAAATCCTTAAAACAGTCTATATCCTGATACTGCATTTTTCAGAAAATGCAGTAAAACACATTGTTATTCAATACGGTAATACCAGAAAACCAATAAATGGTTTCAGTTATTGAGGAATTGGATAAAAATAGCCTATTGTCATTTTTTCCAGGACGGTAAATCAATAGATGATGAAAGGTTTTATTTGTTGTTACTACTGGAGTGTTGACTCTAGCAATAAGTGGGATGTGGACTGGAATTCAGGGAACAAGCACTTGAGTGATATGACGGTGGAATTTAATGTTTTCAAAACTTAGGAACACTTGACTATGTTTACACTGCAAACATATGACATTACCTATAAAAGGCATTTACTTTCCTCAAAAAAAAATTCCATGGCTCTTTGTGGGAGTCTTGGAACCTCAATAATTATTAAATGGCATCCTAAAGTATCTGGGGAGGAATCATCCCAGTAAAAATAATATACCATTAATGCAAGTTCATTGTATATACTGTATCTATGGATATATAGTCAGTCACACACAGCCATGCTCAGTATAAAATAAACTAAGGAATATGGGTTAAGACACATTTGTCACAACATAGTAACATAAATGTAGCTATCAAACAATAATGGAAAAGTTTACAAGGAAATTAATTTGTCTTAATGGCAATCTGCTTATGAATGATACAACTAAGGATTGTTTAGAAGTCACAATAATTTTAGTATCACTAAGAACTCTGATGCCATTTAATTGAAACTATTCCACAATGGACATTTGAAACTGCAGTCTAAATACATCTACTAAGAAGCAAGTTCAACCAAACACATTGAGATTAAATTCAAGGAAGTAATACTGTACATCACAAAGAGAAAAATAAGAAAAGAGAATGATAGAAAAGTACCAAAAGACAGGAGGAGGATAAATGTAGTGGTACCAAGTCACAACAACATCAGGAAGAAGGAGTGTGTGAAGCTGGAGATACATCAGGGTGTGAAGGGTAATTTAGGGGGTTTCCTTGGATTGTTCCCCCTCCTACAAAGGGGCTCAGGGATGGCCAGATGAGGAAGAGACAGCTGGCTGGAGGGTCAAGCTTGAAACCTCAGTTCAGTAATATTTTGAAATTAAACACAATTCCATTATTCCCATTAATCCTGTGCTTTATGCTGATTAAAACCTGCAATTGTCAGGATTTGTTTGCTTTGCTTTCTTTTTGGGCTGGGTTTATTTTTTGTATTCTACACCACAAAATTGGGTAGATTCTTGTTTAGTGTACATTTGTAAACTTTAAGCAAATACAATTTATTAAAAAAAGAATAGTCTTCTTTTCTCATCTGCAGTTATTACCGTAATTTATTATAAATTTTTCAGAGTGTTTGCTAATGTTGACATTCTTCTTATATTGTTTGTCCGTACAAGCATGGCATTGTTTCTTTGTATGGGTCAAGTTTCTTTTTTGCTGTTGCTGTGAATCACTGAGCAAAATAAAACTCATTCAATTAAATTTTATTCACTCATTTATAAAATTGATTTCCCCCCGGCCCTCGAATGTTTGCAAAATATCCAATGTGGCCCTCAGACTGAAAAGTTTGGAGAACCTTGTTTTAGAACATCTATAAGTATGACAGAGTCTCTTACTTTTAACTAGCAAAGGCAAGTAATCCCAAATGTGTCTAGTTTTGCTTCAGTTATAAGGACAATTTATAATCCTGATGAGTAAAGTGGGTAAAACAAGATACAAAAAAGTATTTTTAAAAAGCCACCAGGTAATGCAGCAAGTACCTGCTGATTAGCATCTTAAATCATGGTAAATTACACACTGCATGCTGGTAACTCGGTCATGGGAAATTATGGTGCTACGTGATATCTCATTTGTTGAGCTGAAAACAAATGTAAATAAATTGCTGTAAGAATATCATTTATACTTAGGAATTTATCCTATGTCTGGCACAATGGATTTTTCTGCTTAATGACAATTTTCAGAGTTGCCATGAAAACAAGAAAAAAAATTTTTTCTTAATTCAACCTAATATATTTCAGTGAACCTCCAATATAATTTTTTAAATAGAACAAAACAACTTTTTAAATAGAACAAAACATGTAAGAGCAAACAATGAATGAATGCAATGTGTTTGTGTGTCTGTGCATTGTCACACATATTTATTTAATTCATTCATCCTTTTCTCTTCTGATTAGAATGTAAAGCAGATATCAAAATTCTAGAGCTACACATAGGAAATGAACACCTCTACTAAGCAGGATTTTTATATGAAGAAAAAACATAAATAGGGAAATTGGCATAGTATGAATACAATGTATTAATTTAACAGTTTTTAGCCTTGCTCCTTGATGCCCAGGGTCACTTGTTTGTGATATGGGCAGCTATAAATAAAATCTGATTTCATTCATAGTCTTACTTTTTTTTAAAATTAAGCTTATCCTTCTTATAGCGGTTGGGAGCTACTGAATCTATAAAATAAATTTCCAAAGCCAAAATTCTACCACAAAAGCAGGGAATAGACTCATGGGTAGCAAACATTCAGCATCTTTCAATGGTGATGCCAAAGAAAAATATAGACAACCAAAGTTACATCAAATAGCAGAATTGGATAGTTATTATAATTATAGAAAACTGAAAATCAATACATTTATCTAACTCCTTTTAATAGCCATTCCATATGGGTGATGAGTGCCATTTGAATTGCAAGTTAAAATAGACAAGCTCAAGTTCAAAAGTTTGCTTTACTTAGAAATAGCTGAGATGCTGCCATTTTAATTGTTTTTTTATTTTTATTTGTTTATTTTTATTTTTTATAAAAAACCCACATTCTTATTTTGTCTTATTTTAATCAGTATACACTAGTGGAATAGTAAGGGATGGAAAGATGCGAATCAAAACAAAATAATTGATAATAGCAAATTATCACACAAACATTCTGATATTAGATCTGATAACCAGTCAGGTGGAAGCCATCAGTCCCATCCAATAGACAGTGACTTCTAGACCATTACTTCCTGTGAGAAACAACACAAAAAGTTGGACCTTGACATTCTTTTGCAATGTCATTTAGTTTGCTACAATAAATCAGTACTTTAGGAAATGTAATCTTATGAATAACACAGGTATCATGATGGTAGTGCAAAAAGGATATAATATACATGCCTGTGTCAGATATGATAATTATAGCTTGTATGCAATGATAACATACATGCTATAATTATGACATCTGACACAGGTCATAATGCTCATGTCTTCATCTTATCACAGTTTCTGCTGGTTATAGTGGCATTTATAAATCAGAGTAAGCCAATGTTTCTTTTTCTTTTTTACAACTTCTAATTTATTTGGGAGACTACGAGCCCAGTATTATATTGAACAACAACATTAAAAAATCTTAGTTTGTTTAAGTGATTGTAATTGCATCTTAGCTTACAGCTTCACGTCACAGTCAGTGGAAAGCCAAATCCAAATAGTTATGGCTATGAGCAACAGGAATCCATCCAATGTGGTATAAAATTACATGACTACCAGGATCAAAGGAGACTGTGGCTCAAACATCCATTGAAGTATGAAGCTCTCTGACTGAACTTAGGATCAGTCAATCTGATTTATCCCACAGGACTGCATTTAAGAAAGATAATGACAGGATTTTCCTTATGATTTAAAAATGTTAGTTCAATGTATGTATGTATGAATTGCATCTATATACTGTAGATAAAACTTGTAAGTTCATTCTAAGTAAATATAAAAGGACAATTTAATCTTATAAATTGTGTGTGTGTTTGTGTGTAACAACTTGTCTCCAGAGGTTGTGAATGCTCCAAGGCTGGAAGTTTTTTAGAAGAGATTGGATAACTATTTGTCTGAAGTGGTGTAGGGGTTCCTGCCTAAGCAGTGGGTTGGACTAGAAGTATATATATATATACGGTATATACTGAATACATAGTATTTATAGTATTAAATTGTCCTTTTGTATTTCCTTAGAATGAACTTACAAGTTTTATTTACTAATAAATACCATCTTATGTAACTTTCATACATACATGCAAACTACAGATTACAAAGTGACCAGAAAGCAAAGCAAAGGGGGGGGAAAAGAAAATTAAAAATTTATAGCAAAAATATAGGAAACAAAAATTGCTTACTGCTAACAATAATTTTAAAACATCAATTCCTGGAAAGCATTGTCTCCTTTCCATAGTTTCTGAGTTGTACAAAGAATCTCTCTGTTCTTGATCCACATCACATTTAAAAAGCATATTTACATGTAAAACCCTAGTCAAATTCTTTACCAAATTCTCTGAAATACTACTAGGGAATAATAGTTTCAAGATGTAGCTATTGCATACTTTAAAAGTCCATATACCCTGCAATTTACAAAAAGAAAAAAAAAAGATTCATCATCAGAAACAAAGAAGGTACAAGACTTTTAGGGCTGTTTCATTTTAACCAACATGTTGTCATCTGAACCAGCAGCTCTTTCTAACAGAGATGGGATATCTCAGCAATTTAGGTACTATTAAAAGCTTACTTTACACCGAGCTTTGCTGAAATGGTACATTTGATGGTATAACACATACTGTTGTTCACTTGCTCTGTCTAATTCACAGTGCTATAAATATGTTTGCCCTTTCTACTAAGCCTGCCTAAGGGATTAGCAATCCCCCCCACCTCAATTCAGTTTAATATTAACTGCATTAACTTGGTAGACTGTAACATCCTGTTACAACTCAAACAGCCTAGGGTGCAGTATGGATGACTTGTTTAATATAAAAATTTCATGCAAAAATTATTTTCTTTGGGACTCCAAACACAGCTCTAGGAGAAGGGGTTGACTTTCTTCACCTTCTTCAGTGAAACAAAAACAAAACTAAATAAGTAGCTGGAACAGCTCAAAATTTCATTCTCTGAAGACAAACAAAAGCCGAACAGCAGACTTTTGCTGAGAAGGAAAACCAACAGCTCAATATTATGGATATTTTAATAAATTACAGTTCAATAGGATTGACTCCCATCTGCACAGGATACATTCAAAAAGTTTCATCCTACATTTTTTAACAAGTAAATACTAATTCCATTTGTTAAAAATAATGAATGTTTTTGTTTAATGTGTATTATTATTAAGCTTTATAATGGGTGACAAAACTCTCATTTGCAGAGAAACAAATGAGGAAAATATAAAGTTCACAGCGTAAAAAACCTAAGCAGTATACAACTCCTTGAGTTTATCAACAGAAAAAGCCAAATCCCTTGAATTGCCTCACAGATAAATATCACCCTATTCAGAGGAACCATCTTCTATTTTTCCTAGCTATATTACTAACAATCTAGATGGATACAAATATTTTGCATATCACACGCTAGTTAACCACTCTTGCCTGGAAATGATTTGCTGGGAAGATCCTGTGGTTAGGCTTTCAGTGTGTAATGCTAATAATGGCTCTTCCAAAGTTGTGGAACATGTCTAACCATTGGCCATGCTTGCCAGGGATAGCAGGACACACAATTCAGCAACAGGAATGCCATACTTTGCCTATATATTTATAGCTGAACAGCAAAAGGAGAAATGTGAACAGTTGCTCTGGCAGCCCTTATCTCAGTCTCACAGATGTTCCACAATAACAGAAGAAAATTGGAGAGGGATAATCATAATATTTACTATCTTACCACTTGTTTCTCTAATATGGCAATAAATCAGTATATCCAGAATTTTGTTTTCATATAATTAGAACCAGGGTATGTTCAGCTGCATGCATGCACGTGAAGAACAAGGGTAAATCTAGAAAACATTGTCTCCAGATATAATGCCATCACAAATGCCAGGACAAAAAACTGTCTCCAGTGCCAACACAACCTTTTTGTGGAGCCTTGCAAGGGCAGTGAATTTGGTCAAGTGGATCTTCTGCATTACTCTGCTTCTGAAATCTCAGCAAAAATTAAGGACTGTGATACTGCTATGATTTTCTTTAAAAAAAATCTAAACAGCCTCTCAATCAGTTTTTTGGATCAAATCTTATTTGCGTGTCCATCTCTCCCTCCCGGTGAAAATTATTTATAGTTACTTCAAGCTATTGATTCTACTGTGAGTTTCTGGGAACGTCTTTGGATCTGAAGGAAAAAAATGTCCTTCGGATTGCCCAAACACAGGAAGCTAACACCTTTTTTTCACCTCTTTAAAGTAGGCTCTTAAAATCCTCCACCTGTCATCTTGATAAAGACACATTTGGTATTATTTTCCTTCCCCATGCACTCCAAAAGACATTTGGTCTCTTCATGTACTAGGAGGACTTCAATAAACCTTGGTGGTTTTTTTTTTAGTCTATTCTATTTATTCTAATTCACCTAATTTAGAAACTATGATAAAGATTATAGCAGTAGTATATTTGAAATAAATCCATTGCCCTGTAGCCCCCAAACCTTATACCTTATTAAAATTTAGACAATTACAAGGATAACACTTGTAATCTTTAGATGCTACAAATTTATAATCTTTAGATGCTACAATCTTGTAATCTTTAGATGCTACAAACTTTTGGGTTTTTTTCCAACAATTTAAGAACTTGAAGACCACATTTATGAATAGCACATTTTAATCAATAGTTAGAAAAAAATAGCTAATGAGGGAAGATTCCGGGTTCAACAGAATGCTTTAATGTATCTAAGATATTTGTACTCTGTTTATCTAAAGTCAAAGTATCCATCAAGCATCACTCAGTGTAAAACTCAAAAAGCAGGGTTTTTTTTCACGTTCCTGAAAATGATTCTTTTTTCATAATTTTAAAGTAATGCCAAATACAGCACTCCTAGTTAAAGCTGCACTTACTTGCTAACTCAGTGAAAGGCTATGATTTACCTGCATAAATAGAAAGAACTAATTTACTAAAGAAATCCCCATGGGCAAACATGTTCCAGCTAATGAAATGTTCAGGTTTTGCACGATTAACCAGCTGGAGGGGGTGGTGAAGAAATACATGGCATAAACTAATAAGTAAAAAAAAAAATTACATTAGTTTTCTTTTTATACTCTTCCATGAAAAATGTCCTTAGTTAATTTGGTCTTTGTTAAATGAATGTTCAGAAAGGAGTGATTTGAATAACTTACCAGATGGGGGGAGAAATTGAAACCGAGTCAGGCAATTGTTCCTTGACAAATCACATCACAAAAACAGCTCAGGTAAAAAGAAAGATTGTGGTCAGCTTTTAGAAAAACTGCCTTGGTTAAATAACAGATACTGTCACTTGTCATATAGTTACCATCTAAAGCAGAATATTGCAAAATGCATTATGTAAGTTGAAAAATGTAACTTGCCTTTGTGACATGTCTTTACGCTGATCGCCATTTTTGATCTTCCCAGGGGAGTTTCTGGTATCGAAAATCAATGGAGGAACATCCATTTTGCATAACAACCATGGCAAAAGAGTCATAAAATTGGGTGAAACCCCATTGCTTAGGTACAGAAGTTATGGGCCCAAAATAGTCATAAATTGAGGACTACCTATATAGTACACATGAACAGTCTCTCGGACTATTTAGCCCTGTTATGTTCCCTATTCAATTCTATACATCAAATAATGGTTGGTTTTCCAGAACAAACCTTTCATTGAATTTCTGTCCAAAACAAAAAAGCCACATATTAACATTTGGCTTATTAAAGATCAGTAAGTTATAAGATACTGCTTAAAGGCAACCCAATTTTATCCTCCATCCATTTCCTATAATTACACAAGTATGTAATTTAATTGAGAAAATGAGTGGTTGCCTGTCTCTTTCCAAAATGTTCTCTATTAAAATTAATGCATTAAGCTTCATTAATTATGAAGGTAAAGATTTTTAAGAACAATAAAAATTGGTTTCAATTGCCATAATATTTTAATCAACCAATAATAAACATGCATGTTTTATTTGTTGTTTTTTACATTACATGATCTGTTTATTCTTCACTTTAACTTTCCTATAACATTTGCACCTCTGTTTGTTGAGTAAAAACTAAATGATTCCTCTTAAAGAAAAATACGAGTTGTTTATATACCTGCTAAAATGGCTACTGTATCAATATTACTTTTTCTATGTGATGGAGTAGACAAGATATCTCACCATTACACTTAATAACAATACAGAAATAATAACATATTTAGTCAGTATGTATTTTTCTCAAGCTTATGAACTACCATATTTATAGCATATAGTTGAGTCAAGAGCTTCAGTAAGTTTTAGGGTTTCCATAAACTATAAAAGCTGCAAAAGACATTTCTGTTAACCTGAAAAGATAATTTCTGTTGCCCATAAAAGTACAAAGAACTTGTTGTTTCATTTGAAGACATCCCATTAATTTTAATTAATATTTTTCTTTTACTAATCTTTTTAAATGGTTTGCAAGTCCTCCCATATTTGGCTGAGCAGGCAATCCATAAAACAATTAGTTGTTCAAATAAATATAGCTTCCCTTATTATTCATGAATAATTTGCATATACACCTCTTCCCAACTGGCAGCACAGATACAAGGAAAGGATTAAAATCAAACATATATTGTATTTGGCAGCCATGCATAGTTCCTTTCGTCTGGATGCTTACCGTATGTGCAATTAAGTTAGAGTCTTACTTTCTTTTCAAGTGTATACTATAAGGCTTCCATGCTCTGAAGTGAACATTAGAATTGGTCTGCTTGCTAATTTGAAATACATACTTCAACCTGAAAAGATCAATATAGGAGTTGTTTTCACTGGTGCCCACCAAGTTCATCACACCATCATGGAGAAAACCCATATTTTTCTAAGCAACGGAGAAGGGATTTCTTAGTGTTTTTGCTCTGGGCTCCAAACACTCGAGAAGTACTAAAGCAAAGAATGTTTCCAGACTGAAATCTTTTAGGATTACCAAAGGATATTGTGCAACTATTCTGCCTTGTTATGACATAAAGAACAGTTTGAAGATCTGCAGTAAACACAGGAGGTATATGAGTGAAATGTAGCCATTCCTGAATCATAATAAAATTCTGTCAATAAAGCAGGCGTATTTCAAAAGAAGCCAAGTCAAGCAAATACCAAAGGCATACATACCGACATCATTTAGGAGCAGACCATTGTTCTGTGTAGCTTAGTAATACTGCTAGTGCACTCTAAAAAGGGACATGGTGACTCAGTGGCTAAGACGCTGAGCTTGTCAATCAGAAAAGTCAGCAGTTCAGCGGTTCAAATCCCTATCGCCGCATAACAGAGTGAGCTCCCATTACTTGTCCCAGCTTCTGCCAATGTAACAGTTTGAAAGCATGTAAAAATGCAAGTACAAAAATAGAGACCACCTTTGGTGGAAGATAACAGCGTTCCGTTCATCTTCAGCGTTTAGTCATGCCGGCCACATGACTACGGAGACGGCTTTGGATAGCGCTGGCTCTTCGGCTTTGAAACTGAGATGAGCACCAGCTCCTAGAGTCGGGAATGACTAGCACATATGTGCAAGGGGAACCTTTACCTTTACACTCTAAAAGCTTTCCAAGATCTTTCTCAATCTCAACTGTCACCGATTGCCAGTAAATGCTAGTAGCTACATTGTTGGATTTGCATTGCTTGACCAACCTTCAATCTCC
>JANHFT010000646.1:39507-58960 GCA_032467955.1 Pseudoxenodon macrops | reverse complement strand
GGTGGGCCAATCTCAACGTCGGGAGGAACCGGTTCTCTATTAGGTGATCATCACCACTAATGGTTCTCCCAAACCGCTACAAAGTGGGAGCAATCCACCACTGCTTCAAATGATCACTAAATGAACTGTTGTAAGTCAAGAACTACCTGTTGTTTCCATGTCTTCTACTTCCTCCTCACCTTCTTTGCTTGATCTAATGGGGATTCTAGGTAAACCAATGAACATGCCAGAACTGGTATGTAGTAAGATGAGAGAGCAGAGACAGTTAATGAAATAAGCTGTCTTAGAATCAATTACCAGAATGTCATCCCATTCATTGCAATATGGCAAATCAACAAAAAAGTCCAATGAAACTGTGTCACCTGTGGAGAAACAGGGAGTTGCAACAGTTAATCTGGCTTGTTAGCAATAAGTATAGCAAGGGGAACCATAAGCATTGGCTTCTGTCTTGATATAAGGTCACTCAAAAACATTGAGAATATAAGTTCTTTTAAATATACCAAAATAACCAGCTGGCTATTGTGTAGGCAAGCTATAATACTTCTTATCTCAACGTGGGAGGAACATGTGCCTGTTCATTTGATACAGCTTTCCATTACAAGGAAAAGAAAATATTAGGGGAATCTATAAACTGCTACATATTTATTTATTGCTAAATTGACATATGGTTCCTGTAGCTTATTAACAATTTGATCTGATAGGAAATGAATCTCTCTTCTGATCCCAAGAGTCCCACCCAGCAAGCCAGATATTGGAGGGCAAAGGTAAAGTTTTATTAGTGCAGAACAGAGACTGGAGGACGATCATAGGTAGGAAATATGGTTTATGAGGTAAAATATTTGCCTGCTTTATCTGAAAGCTGGGAATGTAAGAAATACAAAAGTTAAAATAGGAAAAACCCTGAACCACCTGAAGTGGCACTTCAAGAATATGTAATGTTTGTTTTACAAATTCTTGGGATCCGTGTAGACACAATTGTTTAGCACCTTTGAGGAGATAGTGTCAATGCTGAGCAGGGTGTTTTGTTGCTGTTGTTTTGAGATCAAACACTACTTGTTAAAACTTTCATGGTTCTTTTGGCTGGAAGGACCTGCCTGGAAAATAACACAGTACCCAAAAACTGGAACATGTTGTATCATACAGCTCCCAAGGTAAAGTCAGAAGCATTCGCCTGCACATGAAGAGAGTGGATAGGGTATGGATGAATGCAGGATGGACTGAGACATGAGTAACTGAGCAAGAGTAAAGTTGCAGCACATCAGAACTCCACTTCAGATGAACTCCTTTCCTTTTAAAATAGCATCAGAAAATTAGGAGGTTTCCAGTAAAAAATGGTCAAAACTCAAAATAGGTTGTTTCAGACAGAACAGCAGTAGGAGGGATATTTCCAAAGAAGATTAAAACTATATTTTATCTGGAACCCTCTTAGTTCTTAAGGGAAAATTACAGCTGGATCAAAGGTGCATTTCTTGAATTCAAGCTGCTGTGACAAAGGTATTAAGAGATTGCCTAAACTTGTTCAAAGTGGACAGCAGGATGCTTGGAGTGAATAAACATCTAGTGCAAATAAGTGACTGCAAGTCATCCAAATGAAAATATTATTCACAAATTGCCTGAAGACCCAGGGTTTGAAGACTGTGATCCAAATAAAGGCACCAGGTATCAAGCATTCTGCAACAGAAAAGCATGTGCTTTCTTCAGCTATTCCAAGGATCATTAATAATGGAAAGAAGAACTGTAATGGTTAGAAAGTTCAGGAGCTGGTAATCATGGGCTTTTAATTTGTTTAGCTCTCACTCTTTTTATTCCTGCATTTTCTCTACATGTCTGCTTCCATCTTTGAAATTAGTGAAAAGCACATGGATGACAAGTGATCAATTCATCTGGGATTCTATGCCATTTACAAAGCATTTTCAAAACTATCTTTATTTTACAGATAATAAATTCCTTTCTATACTTGTCCCTGTACTTAGCTTTTTAATTTCAAAAAATTAAATGGATAGCTGATATGCTATAAAAAATGAGGTTGGGGAAGTTTTATTTCCAAGAGTGTCTCTGGAACTCATTTGGGCCCATTAATAACCTTAATTTAACCAAAAGGTGCTCATTTGTTTGCTTGAATAAGCTTGACAATCCCCTCTCTAAAAAGGACAAAGATAACCTTAGTAATTTGCTTTCCAAGAAGCGGTAATTGTAACTGAATCTGTGTGCATGTGTAACTAGGTGGGACCTATTTTTGAATAGAATACAGATAGTCCTTGACTTATAACCATTTGTTTAGTGACTGTTCAAAGTTGCAATGGCACTGGAAAAGTGACTTATGACCATTTTTCATACTTATGACTATTGCAGCTTCCCTATGGTCACATGATCAAAATTTGGGTACTTGACAATGGTTCATATTTATTTTTATTCTTATTGTGTAGTCATCATATGAACCAAGTTACCTTAATCTTTTCACCTGATATAATGTTCCACCAGTCTGACTGAGAAGGTGGATGAGTCACCAGCTCATTTAGGCCCTAACACAAATGCTGCAATCTTTTCTTTTGTGTAGGATCACATCACCACTGCTAAGATCTGTTGAAGCTATGACAAACACATGTATAGTTTGTGTGTGTATGTGTGTGTTTTAAATAAAACTTTATGTGATGACTCGTTGTGACACCTTATTAGACAATTCCTCTGCTGGAATTGCTTGCAAAGGGAAGACTTGATAACAAAGATTAGATTCTTTACAAACATGAAAATAAGCATGGCCTCTGTCATACTTAAAAGAATTTGACCAATGAAACATGTGACTGCACTATTAAGATACATCTCTTTACTTGGAACCTGTAACAAAAATCCCTCTAGGACATGCAAATTTTTCAAGGTCAGAGATTGCACTAAAAATAATTGTTAGCAGCTGAGAGCAGCAGCAGATGGGACAGTATTGTAAAGACACCAACAGAGCGAGTGAAGGTGGGACTTAATACGTTTGTGTTTTTTAAATGTTAATAAGATTCCCCAGTGCCACTTCCTCTTTTCAAAGTCTGTAAAGCCTAACATATTAAGGGGCGTGCATAAGTGCACCAGTGTCCCCACTGTCCCTGTCTTATTGTTCCCTTTTATCTGAATCCATCTCATGTATTCATAATCTTGTTTATACTTGTATCTGTTTTCTAATATATGCTTGACGAAATAAGATAAATAAAATAAAAATAACAACTGCTTCCCAGAGAGACATGTATGTGACACTCATTAACCTGAAGTTAAGAGACAATGTGCAAATGCAACCAAGTACCAACTTTGCCCTTCAGTTCTTTTTGCCACACAATTACTGGGGTTATTAACCTCTCCTGTACACCTTATGGTTACAGTAATCAGTCACAGATTATTTTTGTTTCTTCATCTAATTATCATTATCTATACAAATTGATATAGGGTATCATTATTCATGGACGTCCACCCTCATAGATAAGAGATAATCAAGCCTAGGAGTTCTACTTATTTGGGTTTTGCCAGCCTTTTTCTAACCTGGGAACTCTGGAGGAAGTTCGTTCCATTCTTCCTTCTTTCTGTGTATGGAGGTAGGGTTGTGGGGGGAATACAGTAGAACTAGTATTGCAGAGAAAGCAAAGACTGAAGGTTTTTATTAAAAATAGGGAAAGGTCAGTACTCTTTCCCCAAAAGGTACTACGAATGCTTGTAGAAATTATTAAACCACAGCCTTTCCTTATTGAATTCAGTGTAAAAAAAGAAAGCAATGGAAGGGGTGGGGGAATTTTCTATCTTCAGGCTTCTTGAAATATTTTCAAATGGAGGAGGAAAAAACAGAAAACTAGGATTTCTATCAAACACTTCAAATCAACCGTCTTCAATGACGGCATAGCAGTACCAAAATTACCGAACCTAATGAGGTTAGAATTAATCTGCAGTAATACACAATCATAGCAATGTTTCACATTAAGCAATATACTATTTTCAGACTTCAACCCTACTTCAGTGGTTTAAATCGTTGGTCCTTATTACTCTGGGGTTTAAAACTGAGCTTTTTACTCAAGATTTTTTTTCCTCCCTAAACTAGGGATCAGCAACCTTAAACACTCAAAGAGCCCCTCGTTCAATTCTGGAGCCAACCGGAAGTCTGGTTTCCCCCCTACCATAGTGTCTCCACCTAGCACAGTATCCTTTTTCCCCTGCCAACCGGAAGTCCGGTTCCCCTCACCACCACCACCATAGAGTCTCCTCCTTGCACGGTGTCCTTTTCCTCTACCTATCCTAGCTGAAAGCCCTATCAATTGTGGAGCTGATTGACGACAGGGAGCTGCAGCAGAGGGATGAAAGAGCCACACACGATTTCAGACAGGTTGCTGAATCCTGTCCTAAACCAATGAAACGCTGGAGAGAAATTATACAAAGGGAGTCCAAACTCTGTATGCCCATTGAACTGTTTGTCCACCACCAGGGTGCAGGTAGTCCTCAACTTATAACCATTTGGGGACAGCTTGAAGTTACAACAGCATTGAAAAAATGTTGTTATGACTCTTTTTCATACTTATGACTATTGCAGCAACTCTATAGACACGTAATTAAAATTTAGATACTTGACAACTGGTTCATATTTATGACAGTTACAGTGTCCCGGGGTCATGTGATCACCTTTTGCGATCTCTGACAAACAGGATCAATGAGGAAGCCAGATTCACTTAACGACCAACAACTGCAGTGATTCACTTAACAACTATGGCAAGAAAGGTCGCAAGTGGGGCAAAACTCACTTAACAAATGTCTCACTTAGCAAAAGAAATTTGGGGTTCAATTGTAGTCTTAAGTCGAGGACTACTTGTATATTTCCAAAATTTAACAGAACAGATTACATTTTGTGTGTCAGGACGGTCTTTAAAAGCTCATACTCATTTTTCTGTCTTTGACAAAATCGGACTTTGCCTTAAGATATATAAACAGCATATTAAATGCAATGGAAAATGGAGTGTTATTGGAATATGTTTTATTTAAAATTATTTTTTCTTCCTTTTTTAAAAGAAAGACTTCTTTTAAAGAAAAAAATCCTCATTTAAAAAATGTTAAGTTGTTCATGAACAGCACAAAACCAAATGAAAGCTTTGAGAGAGAAAATCAAAAGACGGATTCGAGAAACTGGTAAATAGACACACAAGTGTTGAATATCTTGTACTGTGAAGTAATATTATCTGGGCTATAGATACATTACTCAAGTAGCACAGATAATTAGATTGAAGCACTAAAATGGCCATGTGCTTTGAAGTGTGCATGCAGTTGGTACACAAATCTTTTTTTTCACCGATAGCTGAAATTTCACCATAACTTTGTACATATTTGTAGGCTCATGACCTCCACATTAATACATCAAGCAGTCATATTGGAATGGGTGTTAAAGGCTTATATACAAGTTTATCACCTGCTAAAATAAAATATTCCACAATTGAGAGCGTTTTAACAAACTGCATTACTGTTTGGTTTGGTGGTAGCAGCAACTCAGATAGAAAGTCCATACAGAGAGTGGTAGGGACAGCTGAGAAGATTATAGGAAGCTCACTTCCAGTTATTCAGGATACTGCTTATAAACGTTATGTGCTTAGAGCTTGAAGCATTGTTAGAGAACCCATACACCCACTTAAAGGTCTGTTTCCGTTGCTCTCCTCTGGGAGGAGATTTTGAAGTATCTATAGCAGGTCTACTAGATTCTGTAACAGCTTTGTTCCTTATGCCATCCGACTGTAAACTCACAGGATTCTTTTCTTTGCCATGCGTATGTATACATTCTAACTAGACTGTGATGTTTCTGTGTTATATATGTGTGTGCATGTGGGTATATGCATAGTGGTTATATTTTGAAAGCTGAATACAACACAATTTCATTTTAATGTATGCTAATTAGTGTGCATTAAAGTGACAATAACATTTCTATTCTATTCTATTCTGTTCTTATGAAGATAATACAGTGAAGAATTGTTCAAAATCCAAAAAATGGAAGAAGGAGGCCTACTGATCATAACTATATGTAGCCAACTTCAGAAGAAAGACGTTTCCTTGTGCCTATCTCTGCATGCAAATCACTTTGTGTATGTAGTACTGGCACAGTGCATCTGGTTTTCCCATCCATGCAGGATTGTTTTATGCATACAACAGATACTGAAATGGGAAGAACACAGAGATGTACATCTGTGCTCTCTTCTCTTTTCCACTCCAACATAAAGCAAGAGCATTCATGGATCCCTGAATATGAAATAAGCAGCTGCTTATAGTAGAATAGGTTTGATCCAGAAATAGATTGAGAAATATTTGTATATGCTTTGAAGGAAATTAATAGGTTTATTAAGTTGGAAACAGACAACATTTTAGTTTTTTTTCCAGATAGCTTATATAGGCCACATTATACTTCATGCGGCATTCATTCCAATTCTGCTTCTGTTTTTTGTTTTGTTTTTATAAAAGCCTCCCCAAAAGGAAACAATAGATACATGACACAGTTCTTCTCTCAAACTGCTTTTAGTGCTCTTAGAAATCCATGATCCATCCATAGCTGCGAAAATACAAGAAGAGAAATACCCACTTTAAACAAAACCAGTAGATATATTTTAAGGATGTGAATTCAGTAATAAGTAATGCAGAGATTCTCCCCCAGAATCCTTTGCAATGTTGCAGAGGATGCTGTCATGGCATTCTCAGATCATGTGCCTCTGCGACATTGGACCACTGCAAGCTGGAAGAATCTCTACAGCTGCCCAAGGAGCTATCAAGCAGATAATGCGGCAAGATTACAAAATAGAAGGGTATGGCAGCCCACCTCCTTCTTACATCTAGAACATTCATAAGGCATATGAGTCATCTTGGCACCAAGGAGCTCTTTGAAAATTAATTCTGTTTTCAGATGTCTGAAATTGAGGGTGGTTTTTTTTTTTCCCCTGTGGTGGAAAAAAAATAGCTTGTCAAGTCTCTCTCAAGATTTGAAAAGGCTATAGTAACAAACTTATAAAATCATTGTTATACATATTGTTTCAAGCTGTTCAGAATACTAATTTCTAACACAGTTCTTAAATTCATTATCATTTTCCAGCTCAATTCAACATTGCAGTCTAGGTACCTATGATATATGTTGGCAATAAACTGCTCAAGGCTAACTCTAAGGCAAAGTTTAGATCTGAAAAATTATGCCATCACCACTGCTGTATAATACAAAGCTCTGGTGATCTTTTGCCTATACATTATGGAGTAAAATAGGACCAAAACGGTTTTTGCATATCTAAGAAAAAATATAGATAGCATAATAGTATAATAGCATAATAAATTAAACTCTGGGGTTATGAATATAGAGGGAAACTGAGTCATGGAATGTTGAGGACATCCACTGAAATGGAGAAAAGAGGAAACAGCTTTCTCAGGTCTCAGCTTTCTAAGACTTTTTACTATCAATGCAATCAAATCCAGGAGAAGACCAAAGAGGGATGTTTAATTCCTTTCTCCTGCACGAGAAAAAGGAAATGAAAATGATTTCTTCCTCAAGCTGCCACTAGAATCAAGGGATGGGAATTGATCCAACATGATAGAGAAAAACAGAGATAGATCTCTAGGCAAACTAGGAAATTCCATGTAGCTGCCTAATTTATTCCCCCCCCCTGTATTAGAGCTCATAAAATAATTTCCTCACAGCTATAGAGGTTGGAAAAGTAAATGAAAATTTTCTTCATAAGCTTAGGAAACTACATTAAAAATACCTTGGTGCATATAATCATAATTTGACCCTATGGAGAAACTGGGAAATGTTAACTCTCCTTAACAGTCCTAATCAAGATCATGCTTTTCATAGGTTCTATGAGAGCATTCACTGAGAGCAATGTTGCTTGAAACTGACAAATGTTCCTTTTCTAGCACAAACAGAAAGTACCGTATATGTGCACTGCTAAGTATTAAAATAGCTCTTGGAAAGAGAGATGAATTTGATTAGGAAAATTGATTTAATTTGGAATAGTGATGTAATTCATAAAGAAGAGATGGTTTGTTATACACAAAATCTGATCAAGCCATTAAATCAATCTGGAATTAATTTGACAGTTTCATTCAGAAACTCGGTTCTGTTTGGAGAAATCAGCCCAATTTGCCTTTTCATCAAATCTTTGAATCAAATATTCACACACACTTATTAATTTTCAAAAGCCATTCGTTCAGTTGTATGAATTATATCTCAAACAATTCAGCCATCATGCTGAACGAACAGTCATAAAATCCCTTGTAGGGCAAAATACAGATTTTCTTTCATGAATTTATAACTGCTGGGATTTCTATTGGTGTGGCATGCCACTAAGTAACTCAATGTCAATTCTGGAACTGTTCCTTTCTATTACTCCTGCTATAGTTTTGTGTGATAGCAGTAAAAGGTCTGGAAGACCTGGTTTATCCTAATGGATGACCACTAAAATATGAGCCAGCAGTGTGGGGCAGCAGCCAAAAAAGCTAATACAATCCTTGGTTGTATAAACAGAGGCATAGAATCAAATTCTTGTGAAGTATTAATACAGTTTTATAAAGCCTTAGTAAGGCCACACTTGGAATAGTGCATCCAGTTTTGATCACCACATTTCAAGAAAGATGTTGAGACTCTGGAAAAGTGCAAAGAAGAGAAACTAAGATGATTAAAGGCCTGGAGAGTAAAACATTAAGAACAGTTGCACAATTTGGGTTTGGCTAGTCTAGAGAAAAGTGACAGTAGAGGTGACATGATAGCAGTAATTCCAGTATTTAAGAGGTTGCCACAAAGATGAGGGGGTCAAATTATTTACCAAAGTACCTTTAGGCAGGACAAGAAACAATGGATGGAAAATAATCAAGGGGGTTGGACTAAGGGATCTTCAAGGTCACTCCCAGCTCTATTCTGACTGACTGACTGACTGACTGACTGGCTGTCTGGCTGGTTGGTTGATAACTGTCTAGCTAATAAGGCAAACTACACTAGCAATAGCAACAGGACTTAGACTGATATACCACTCCAAAGTGTTTTTACAGCACTGAGTAATTTACAATATCAGTATATTGCCTCCAACAATCTGGTTTCTCATTTTACCAACCTTGGAAAGATGGAAGAAGTAAAGAAAAATAGTAAAGAGAAACTCTGGACACCTACTGAATTTGGTAGAATATGTACTACAAGTCGAATGGTGTATTTCATTTTTAAGAAATACACAGAAAAATAAGCTTCTTCTAAGCCTAAATTTAAGTGATGTTTATTTATAACAAAATATAAATCATGCATTTTTACTCAAAATAAAAACCAATTATATCAGAATGTAATTATATGCCTCCAGGGAAGAGAAATTAGATGAAAATATGCTTATGAGGCTAAAATAACTAAAAAAGATATTAAGAAAAAAGATATATACTGCCCAGAGCCAATTTGCTCCCCAGAGAGTTAAGTAATTACAGGTAATCCTCAATTTACAGCCATAATTGAGCCCAGAATTATGGTTGTAAGTCATAGCAGTCATTAAGTGGGTCACCACATGACTTTGCACAATTTTACAAACCTTTTTACAAACACCAAATCATCAAGAAAACATCACAGTCCTTAAATGAACCTGTTTTCTTCAATGAGTATTTTTTGCCAGAAATCAGGAAAAAAAACTTCCAAGAATTGCAATGTTGTGACTGGGCGTAAATCCAAGTCAGTTGTCCAACACTGAAAATGCAGTCACATGATCAAGGGAGGAGTACTGATGTTGGAATTCCAGAACGTGGTCTTAAGTAGCTTTGAAGAGGTCTGTTATAACTTTGACTGGACACTAATTGTTAATAGCAATAGCATAGCACTTAAACTTATATACCACTTCACAGTGCTTTATAGCCCTGTATAAGCAGTTTATAGAGTCAGCATATTGCTCCAACAATCTGGGTCCTCATTTTACTGACCTTGAAAGGATAGAAGGTGGAGTCAACCTTGAGCCGGTCAGAATTGAACTGCTGGCAGTTGGCAGAATTAGCTTGCAATACTGCATTTGAACCACTGTGGCACCACAACTCTTAACTGAGGACTACCTATATTGTTTACTGCAAAACAATAATAGTTGCATATACATCATGATCTCAATATGTAATCCATACAATCTTTGGTAAATTTTGGGAATGCTACCGATAGAATTAGTTTTGATTTCAACAGAGCATATGACAAAATACCCTCAATGCTTTAATCAGAAATTATGGACAGGATGGCATGAATATTAAAGTGAGATTTAATATTTTAAACATGACCAAAGACTGCTTGCCAATGGTTCCTGATCAGCATAGAGTGAGATATCAACTGAGGCAACACAGGCCTAACAATCCTGTACTTTTCAATGTTTTGATTAACAGCTCCAATGAGGTGTGAACAGAATACTTATTAAATCTGCAGAGCATACAAAAGTTGTTAAGATAGCTAATACCATAGAAGTCAGAAATAAAATTTCTTAATAGGTTAGAGAAATGAGTTGAAAATAATATAATGAAATTTAACAGAAATTCAATGTTCTTCAGTTAGGAAACAGAAATTAAGTGAACAGATATAGAATGGGCTCTATCTGGCTTGGTAATTATACCTGGCTTATAACTAAGAACCTGGAATGGTAGCTGATTACAAACTGAATATGAATCAGCAGGGTACTCAGGTGGCAAAGGAAACAATTTTAAGCTGCATCAACAGAAGTACAGTAAAGGTGCAGAGAGTTGCATTGCATGACTATATTTCTAAACAGGTTTGCTGCAAAATGAGCTCCATTGTCTTCCAAATTTATGAGGAAGGAAATATTCTTAGACATATACTACAAATTGCTAGTAGAATTTTATTAGGGGACCAAATAGCAGAAGAGAAGAGAAAGTTTTGAGCTTTAAAAAAAATAAATTGTAATTAAAATAATTTGCACATTGTTGTCTTCAGCTAAGAACTCAGGATGATATTTAGAATTTTCTTCCTCCTGCCTTTTACAGTTTTGTGATAATACCGGTAGTCCTTGTTTAATGTCCAGTCGTTTGGCAAATGTTGAAATTACAGTGGTACTGAATGAGGGAAACTTATGATGGGTTCTCGAAATTGTGGCTGTTGCAGCATCCTCACTTGTCATGGGATCACAATTCATGCACTCGACACTCAACTCACAATTATGAGGACTGCAGCATCTTGCAATGTCATGATTGCCATTTGCAACCTTCACTGCTGGTTCCTGAAAATCAAAGTCAATGAGAAAGCCAGCAGGAGGTCGCAAATTGCACTCAAGTAACACATAAGGTTCACCTAACCACAGCCACTCGGACTGCCAGAACTGCTCTCCTAAGTCAGCATGGTCACATGACATTGCACCTTACCACCATGTCACTTAACAACAAATTTCCTGGTCCCAATTACTGTCAGTAAGCTAGGATTACCTCTACTGAGAAGAGTTTTAAGATGTTTGATCCTTGTATTTTTTTAAGGAATTGTTCAATCAACTTTCTGTACATTTTAAAGCAGTGACATATAATACGACAAAAGTCTGATAGGTAAGCCAAGGAAACAGCTGAATAGAAAGCTGTTTTCACCTCCACAAATCTATGGTGAGTTAAGTAGCCCAACCTCTTCACACGTGCAAAAGTCAAAGATTTAATTTTCTGCAAGATTACCCTCGATAATTACAAAGTTTCCTTTAAAAACTCACAACTACAGAATCCATAACAACTGATCTTTTATCCATTTTGGTACTGCATGCCATGTACATATCACATATCACATATGGTTCATCAACTGAATAAGGACAATATATCACCCTAATTTCTATATCTACTAAAAATAAGTGTATGTGAACATCCATACTGCATTAAAGGCTCATATCGGAAAGACAAGTAGGCAGGTTGGCAACCAACACAGCAATCCATCTGCTGATCAGCATGCAAATTATGAAACCAGTTTTAATATGAAAGTGTTTCAGATACTTAGAATCTGATGTGATTCCATATCAGAACTCTTGGAGGCAAGAGTTCACATTTATTGACTGTAATTATTGGCCTGAACTGCTGTTTTCCAAAAGCTCATTGGCCCAATTAGTTCTTCTTGATTATTTTTCATCAAGGTACAAAGTTGGGTCTAATGGTTAAGGCAACAAGCCAGAAACTAGGGGACCGTGAGTTCTAGTTCTGCCTTAGACATGCCAACTGGCTGGGTGACTTCCAGCCAGTCATTCTCTCTTAGCCCATCTCACGTCACAGGATTGTTGTGGAGAAAATTGGAGGAGGAAAGAATATTGGGTATGTTCACCAATCCTGAGTTATTTATAAATAATAATAAGGATAGGATTTAAAAAATCTAAATAAGCTTTAAAAATCTCAGTAAAATGTGCTACTGTAACTTATTTGATCTTTCCTGCCCCCAGATTTAGAGAAAGCTAAAGATCCATCAAAGAGTCCAGAAAGTCATGAGAAGCTTAAATACAGATGAAAAAGAAAGAAATTGAAGCCAATGTTTTTCCTTCCAAATAAATGTCACTTGCTGCAAAACACACATTGCAATATTGCACAGAGAAGGATATATTTCTCCCTAAAGATATTTGATAACTGAAGTATAAAATAATAATATACGTAACTTCAAAAGTACTAGACAAGTACAATATAGTTTCTAATAGAGATGCCATCTGGAAAGGTGTTCTCTGGTCATATGGTCTTGCACTCAAGAATACAGAATATCACTATTTTTTACCAAAAGTTGAATTTAACCACTTGGCCATGTTAACACATGAGTAAATTCCACTATTATCAGTGAAGCTCAATCCACACTAAGCATTTATCAAACTGCAGCTTGAATTCTATAAATTAAAAAAGTCGAGTTAGGTTGCCTTATTTTGTGTAAGTTATTCTGCAACACTTCCTTTCTTTATGAAAAGAATAAAGGAGCTAAATAGGGCAGTAAAGCTCAGAATATAAAACCTCTGGTCCCAGTGACTGACCAAGATTGGATCCTGCAACTCCATCTCCTGTTTTAACAAACTTGTCCAACCCTTGGAGTGGCAGCTAAGATTTCTCTACACACATTTAAGAATTAGCTCTAGTAATTCTGTATTTTTTAAAAAAAAAGACTAGATTTGATAATTGCCAAAATAATTTAAACGGGTCAGTGTAAGAAATGATAAATATGCATTGGTCCAGCATGGATTTTCTTATTAATTTTGTACTTACCGTAACTAAGATAGCAAACCCTAAATTCCTAGAAGAACTCACTTTTTCAATGGATCATATGTCACTATGAATCCTATAGATAAGCATTATTTAAACTGAGCCTTGTGATGGGAAAATTGAAATGCTTTTATTTTAATAATAAACAGAAACCAATACTTCATGGCCTGACCATTATACTTTCTTTCAAAATCATTTCATGTCTGGTTGCCTCTGCCACCTTGACTCATTTGTATTGTTTACAGCCAGACATTGCATTCAGTAGTAAGTGGCTGATGAATCCATGGTTGCTACTTTTTAGTTAAACGGAACACAATTCCTCTGTGGATTTCATGGAGAACACACTTAACAAATCACAATTCAGCTATCAATCAGCCTAGGCTGGGATACATTTTATATATGAAATGATTCCTATTAAATTTTAGTTTTAAAAGGGAAGGGTTTTTATTAGTTAGAGCTGCAAGCAGGCTATGCTAAGTTATTCCGATCATAAACCAATTTCATCGGAAAATTATCCCCCCAGCTGAAAGTGCACTTTTTAAAGAGTAAGTGTAATGAGGAATCTGTTTTGTGGGTTGTCTTCATCCATGCAGATTCCTTTCTTTTCAACAGTTAATTTTTCCAAACCTTAATTCTTTTTTTAAAAAGAAAAATAAGGATATCCCTGAAATGCAGACGCAAAGTGCTTCAGTACAGTTTTAATAAGACTGCAGTCCAAGCAAAGAAACTTAGACAGGATAGTCAAAATAGATAAGAGTAGAACTCGGTTAAAACAATAGTTATCATTTAGCAATAAAATACGATTGCTAACACCCAAGTTTCAGTGCTAATTAAGGTAGATGCTGATGAAATGCATTTGCCTCATTCATTTACTGTTTGTCTGAAGTGGCATATGGAGAAAATGGTCTCTTGTTTATTAGGTAGACAAAAGCACTCATTTAAATTCCAAACAATAACATTAAAAGACAAGAAACAGAAAAGTTCCCTAGAGCTTATTGGCTACCGTGCCTATCTCATCAGCTTCTAGAAAGCAATGAAGAGTTAAATCAAACATTTTACCAGCTCATCTACTGCAAAGTCACTGTATCAGAAGCCTGAATTGATTTGTTTTCTCAGAACGAATTGAGAATGAATGTAAAATAATGTGGGAAGAGGGAGATAAAAATCCCTAACAGAGGGCTAATCGGATACTGTATAATAGTTGATTGCAGGTTTGCACCGTGCTATTGTTGCCTAAATCATACTCACAGGTTCTGGGTTCTTCCAAGAGTTTGGTGCAGTTTCAAGGACAAATGTCTTAAGGATGTCTTTTCTAGTCTGCAGCAATGATCTTGACTCTGATCTGATTATAGGAGCCAAATGCAAAGTCTGACACTATTTTTAAAAAAGGAAAGGAAAGAAAAAGATGATGCTTCTTGTGTGGAAAAAAAACCTTGAGAAAAAGGCTGCCTAAAGTACAATGTCTGATTTGCTCCCTAGTTGTAGCAGCTGATGCCTGCTTGCAGCCCTGCAGAAAGAAACCTTTACTGAAAAACCAATGGCATCACATTTCAGTGAAGCTTATGCCAAGCTGTACAGTGCAAAGCAATTTTTTTATGAACTTCATAGAATTCAAGTAAGTTAAGTTTACAGCAGCATGTATAGGAGAAATTTTTTTTAGATATGCACTTTTTATAAATAGATATACCAAAATTGCACAGGTCTTATGCCTCCCTTGAAGCAAAAGCTTTTAAGTATGACAGTTACAGATACAAAGAGGAATCAGGAATTCTGTACCTTAAAAGTTACAACAGATAGGAAATTCCAGGAGGAGCAATTTCTCTATCCTAAATAGTGGAAAGTTTAAAATATTGGAGGACCCAGATTCACATTCACACTCAACTATGGAAACTCAATGGTCCAGCCTTTCTCTGCGTTCCTACCTCATAGGGATGTTATGTGGAAATACTGGAGAAGGGTATATTAGGAATGCCACCTTGAGTCCCTGGAGGAAAAGCAGAATATAAATCCAATATTTAAAAGATATAAATGTCTTAGCCTCCATCCTGTGACATGGCTCAAAATGACCAGAGGTGCAGGAAATTCTTCAATTTATTTCCTGTCCTAATTTAAAGATAGGAATTTAATTTACTCGAAGATATTTAAATTTAAAGATGTATCTTTAAAGTCTTACGAATGTTTTATATTCCTAATCCAAAACCATTCATTGAATATCCCACTTATTTCAATCCAAATTTCCACAATATAGATTGATAGTGTGAAGAGTGATTGTATCAATACTTTTACTTTTTAGGTCTTAAGAGAAAGCTTCTTTCTATAAGAATTGCACTTTTACTTATCTACAAAGTCATCCTATTTCCCCCCGTTTTGTCTTAAGAAAAGGTGGGAAAAAACATACA
This sequence comes from Pseudoxenodon macrops, assembly GCA_032467955.1. Lineage (NCBI taxonomy): Eukaryota > Metazoa > Chordata > Lepidosauria > Squamata > Pseudoxenodontidae > Pseudoxenodon > Pseudoxenodon macrops. The sequence goes on along the minus strand of JANHFT010000646.1, from coordinate 43,373 downwards.
GATTATAAAAGAAAGATGGTGATTCCTAGGGGGCTCATAAAACACCAGGAATGAGAAGAGCAATGGAAAAATAAAAGCCATGGCCAGAAGCAATCTAAGTCTCATAAAAACAATGGAACCAATTTCTGTAAAACCAGAAATAAGCCCTACCAAGTCTTTGTGGTTTATCCTCTGGTAAATATGTATGGAACAGTCATATGCAAGCTAAAGCCCCAAGGCAGCATGAAGCTATCAATAAACTATTATAGTTGTTAATGTGACAGAAGATGGAAACACTGGAATAGATTATTGGAAGATAGGTAACCATATGTATTATTGAAGTCATGCAATATTTTGGAGTCAGTTCCAAAAGAGCATGCAGAATACCAGGAGTTGCATATTTTTCTGGAATTATAGCACTTTTCTATATACCCTGTTAAACTGATAGTAATTAAAAGACAAGCTAATATTTGTATCGCTAAAAAAAAGAGCTTCTATATCTATTTTTTTAAATCGTTCTACTTTAGCCACCTTCTATTACTTTCATAAATGTCTTTTCTATATCAATCTTAGGGAGATTACTATTATTTTTGTTATTAATTATTTAAATGTATTGGCCATTAAACTCCAGTACACCCAGGGCGTACAAAAATAGAACAAACATAAGAAATAAAAAATATTAAATCAAACAGATAGCCCAGACTAAAATAATCTAATAGACCACAAAATTATCTGTAAAGAAAATTAACAAAACAAAATAGTGCCACTAAACAATAAACATCAACCACAGGCTGTGGTCAAATGGGGACGCTCCAGATTGCCGTGGTAGATCCAGAATTTGCTCTAGGGATAGACAGGACTTCTTGTGCTAGTAGGCATCATAACATCATCTCCTATGCCCTTAGGCTGTATCCTAGTAACAAAGGGCAATAGAGATCTTCAATAGTATATTTATTTTATTTATTATTTATTTATTTATTTTGTCAAACATGTAGTAAATGTTTGCAACGGACAATTTTGTGTACTACAATTAGGTCAGACTGTAGGTGGCTTAGTTCTAGGTTGTCCAAGCACAAAATGTCAAGCCTGGTGGCATAAGGCATATTGCTTTGAGCCACCTCTGATTTATGCAAGGAACCATATTTATCTGAAAGAAAATAACCCTGAATTTAAAATGATTGTCCCTCTATAAAAAAAAAGAATGATGCATCTGGTATTCTTGCTAGCTTCTTAGTCAATTTAGAAGTGACTATATCAGGGGTGGGTTCCACTTACCTTCCCTACCGGTTCAGGTCGGAAGTGCGCATTTTGTCTAAGCTTGCTGTGCTCGCGCGCACGCCCCAGTCACATCTGTGTAAAAACCCTATGCGCATGCGCAGAGGATCAATTTTCGGATGTTTTAGAGCCGGAGAATCAATTTCAAGGCAGAGGACTGGTTCAGGGGCATGGCCAACCAGCCGTCGCTGCCGGTTTGGCGAGCAGGGGCAAATTACCACTACTGGTTCTAGCGAACCGGTCAAAACTGGCAGCAACCCATCACTGGACTATATCTAACACTGAAAAGTAAATGTGAGGATATACTGCATCTGCATGTGGGTATGTATTCACACACTGACCAAAAGCCAGGTCCAAAAATGACAGACAAGACCCAAAAAAATTGGATTAAAAACTGTAAACTTTTGTAAAATCTGATCTGCACTATATGTGCATTTGTAGACAGGAAATATTCCGTGCTCACACACATCTCCTCTATAGTCTGGTGTAGGGTCTCATGGCCAATATCTCTTGGGAAATTATAGGCTTATTGGGTTTAGTGACCAAACTCTAGAGAACAGATTTCCTGATGTTCCACCAGCAACTGCAGCTGGCATCTTCAGGGACAAAGCTAATCCAGCAAGGATTGATTGGGCTCCTGTCTTCATAACCAAGACAGAATTTACAGAAGACCAGGTTATAAAGGCCAAAGCCCAGAGTAGTCCCTGCCTAGCACAGATCACTTTGCCTCTGAAGATGCCAGCTACAGTTACTGGTGAAACATCAGGAAATCTGTTCTCTAGACCATGGTCACTAAACTCTGAAGCCCAACACATTCCCCACTCTGTCTTTCCAAGAAGAATGGCAGAAAGAGATGAATAAATAGATGGTGATAGGGAAGGGGAGAGATAACTACAATGGGAATAAAATATGACAGATTAAATAACAGGAAGTAGCTGTACAGAGAAGGAAAGAAAATTGTTGCAAAATTCCCAACAGGAGTTTGTGGGTTCAAAATACATAAACCTATGTTTGTTTACTCTCCAGAAAGCTTCACTGAGTTCAATAGCTCTTACATTCTTGCTAGATGTAAACCTGGAGCCTGGAGATTAATCCTTGTCACTGGTGGCCAAGTGATCTTCATAGCTAAATGTGACGATTAACAGCAATGGTTTCTACAGAAACTACCATCTTATCTGGATAGGGGAAATTTTGGCATGATAGTTCACACACCGGTAATATGAAGATGTAACACAGTTTATAGCCATGTGCTGCTCATATAAGCTATACAACTTGTGCACAATGCCATGGATACATTGTTCAACAGAATCCCTTAAAGTATATTCAAATGTGTGAGAGGACTGTACTAGATACCTCTTAGTTACCAAACATTTATCAGTAATTTCAGGTGGTTTTTTTTAAAGCCCTAAACAGCTCAGGAGCAGGTAATTTGAACAACCATCCGTTTCCATATAAACCTACCTCTTCAATGTATTCAATCTAGAGAAGACATGCAGAACCCTATCGAAAATTTACTCAGACATTAGTAGGATGACAGTGGGCCAGGATCAGACTACTTTGTAGATTACTTTTTAAGAATGGAGATTGTATTTTAGTTCTTCGATTATTGATACTTTATTTTATTGAATACTGTTCTTACTGTTTGTTAAAATATCATTTTGGACTCCTTTGCAACGAACAAAGTTTATAATATCATCCTCCTTATCTTGCTAAGCGTATCACACCCCTGATTCATATTGTAGAAGCAGCCAATCTGTACTGTGGCACTCCCAAGCTCAATATACTTTGCACAAACTCTGAAACAGCTACCATGGTAAAGGACGTCTGCCATAATTTAAAAACTAATTAATTCTTAAATTCCCTTGATTTCTCTATTTGCCATCACTTCTGTCCTAGAATTCTTTACAGTTGGTATTATTTGTTTAAATATATATTTGACACTGTATTGTGTCAATTATTCAATTTTAAACATATGAACCTTTTGCATTTTGTTTAAAATAAAAAGCAATGCATACATTTTGTATTGCAAATTAAATAAAATCAACAGTTTTCTATCAAAATTATCTGTTTTTACTTAAATTTGCCTAGTTCAATGGCTATTTTAAAGTATGTTTTCAGAATTTATTATTTGCATTATGTAACCTTTGAAATGTGATCCACTCATATTTTTAATTAAAAATCAGTACTATAACACATTTTGCAAATAAAATAAAATAAATAAAACAAATTATATATCACATTGTGATCTGACCTATTTTTAAAATTGTTTTCTACTTTATATTGTTTGGTATTCCAAAGTTTTTAAACTTCTGTTATCTTGAAAATCATCTTGGGAGCTTTCTCTGAACAGAAAGGCAGATCAGATACAATTAGGATTATGGTTTCTTATTGCATAACTGCTTTGGCTTACACAGTATCTTACTGTCATTGTGCCATAGGGATGATATCAAGTAATGGCTTAAGAAAGGCAAGTCCCAGCTACATTGCTATGGATGCTGGAGTATAGACAAGAGAGAGGGAGGGGAGAGAGGGATAGAGGGATAGATAGATAGATAGATAGATAGATAGATAGATAGATAGAGAGAGAGAGAGAGAGAGAGAGAGAGAGAGAG